>JAPYYQ010000549.1:0-58514 GCA_030522585.1 Anagyrus pseudococci | reverse complement strand
CTACTTATTTAATAGAGCACTGACTATAACGATATGGTGGGATTCTGGCCATTCCTATTCGCCTGACCATTTTTCACCATCAAATTTCCTACAGGGTCCTTATGAAATATTTAATTTCCGATTACGCTCACCTAATGAATTATTCTGTTTCTCGTATGTTTCAGGTGAGTCAGCAAGCCGTGTGGTTAACCCGCTGTGCCTCGTATACCGGGACCACGTGAGTTAGTCAGTGCGGCACATAAATAACATTGATTTACTCGCTGTAGTAATATTAGCAACTATTATGGAAAGCATCATTCTCCAGCGTGTCACTTGGCCTAAGCCTCGTACGCTCACGTGCGATCAAAAGTCGCCGAGAGCCCGAAAAATTTATCGCTTCATTAAAATACCATATTAATCCACCTGTGAGAAAGAGAGAGGGAGGGAGGAGGGCGGAATGTATAGCTGTATAGCAAAGCGCGCACGCGTGCACTGCTTAATTAAAACAAATCGCGACCGGTGTATGTTTTTCAATGATACGCGCGTATACCTCGCGAACGCTCTTTAACGAGAGCCACCCGAAAGCACGGCTGCTCGGTGTATCTATCTCTGCGCGCGCGTGTGTGTGTCTGTATATAAAATGCCCTGGCTGGAGATAGCGCGAGAAACAGTAAATTTTATCGCGCAACTCCGAGGACCGGCAAAGCTAAAGTACGACGGGAAAGATCGAAATGAAGAATTAAGGACTTTCACGTGTATAGAGGCGCGATCGCGCGCGGAGTTGACGAAAGTTCGGCTTGAAATTATAATTATCAGCGCGCGTGAATATAAAATGAAATCGTGCGGACCTTAGGGCGCGTGAATATGCTCTTAATAATCGCGAGCTTTCAAGACTCCCGTCCTTTCTCTCGGTTGCGTAACCGCAGCGAGAAATAAGAAAGAGAGAGAGAGAGGAGGTCAACGGATGATCGGGCCGCGGCGGTAACGGTACGTATAATTGCGAGCTGCCCGCGCTCTCACACGCGGGCACGATAAGAAAATTCATATAACGCTATGAGAGAGAGAGCCCAAGAGCGCCACGCCATACACGTGATGACCGTCCCTCGCCCCTTTTCTTCTTTCTCCTCCTCCACACCCTCGCTCTTCTCCTCCGCAGTGCCGGCGCGTGGATGTTTTACGACGTGATAAAAAAAAGCCGCGGCGGCGCACGTGAATCGCATGGGACTCGCCGAATTTGTTTGACGTCTTTAAGTGCCCCGCGCTCTTTTACATCTTGACTGGGACGTGTGGGGGGGGGCAGGAGAATTTGGCTTCTTCGCTTTTTATATATCGCAACGCATAATTAACGCGCTTGAAATATTTTCAAAAGGGCACGGGAGAGCAGGGGCCGATTTACATATACGCCGAGCGATCGGCGTCCCGATTAATTATTTCGCCGCGCGTCTTTCTCGTTTCATTGTAATCTTCGTTGCCTCGCAGCTTTCTCATGTGTATACATGCAGCTGAAAAAGTATAAGCAAATATTAGCGACTGGGACGATGATTTTGTATAAAACACATCGTCGTCGGCATATATAAATTCGTTTATTTTTATCTTTTTGTTTCATTTCCAATATAAAATAAAAATGCTCAATATCTTAATGTTCCCAAATAAGCTGAGAGCTACAACGCAGCCCCGTGTATTTTTGATCCGCAAGTAGTGAGCTCGAACCAGAGGGCGGCGGTTTCGTCGCAGCCCGTAATTACCCTCAATTATTTCAATGCCGCTCGGTATATCCCATAAATTTCATCAGCAGTCAGTTCTTGCACACACACACACGTATAGACGCACACATGTGCCCAGACTCGTACTCGCAGTCGTAACTTATAAAACGTTCCAATACGACGCCTCGTTCGGGTTATTCCCCGTTCGCCAAGCCTAAGCAAATGCGTCACAGCATCCCTACGCGACAGTATATCAAGCACCTGCAGCTCGCAAGAAGTCTCTCTCAACTGGTTATAATCTGGAGCGGTGCCGGAAGGAGGAACGAATTAGCCGCAGGTGCAAGCACATGAGCCTTTTTTTCTTTTCTTTTTTCAGAATGGAATTTACGCTCGGTAAAGAGTGTGTGTGTGTGTGTGTGTGTGTGTGTGTGCGCACGTGTGTACCGCCCCTCGGCCTATACCCGAAGGCGCGATATCGCATTTGTATGCATGAGGCGTCTAGCTGTCTCGAGGATTCGACGAGAGAGAGAGAGAGAGAGAGAGAGAGAGAGAGAGAGAGAGAGAGTAAACTCTTTCGCTCGCTTGTAAGCTCTCGATCATTATCAGCAAACCCTGAGATCGGTTCGCTAGATCCGCGCGGTTAATGCTCGGATGGATCTCTATACCGCCTTGCGTGGACGTTGATTGTTATCGCCTCTCCGAAGGGAATGGGGGGGAGAGGAAAACTGTTTTGTTGCGCCTGCGCGGCGCGGGATTAATTATTTATGCGCGCGAGCTTAGCTTAGCGGGCTTGCGCGTTTGTAATTTAAATTAGTCCTCGCTGATAGACCGTGTGCCTTTCGAGTGAGTAATGGATGAAACGGAAAAAAATGATTTCTTTTTTTCTTCGCTATTGGATAGATAACGAAAGCAGGTGTGCTGGCGAGATGCCCTGATAATAATGTCGCGCGTTATTGCGACTGATGATAATGTGCACTTTTTCTTTTTAATTTTGATTCGAGAACAAAAAGGAGTTCAGGATTGATATCAAAGTGATAAAAAAAAAGCTCTTTGCAGCCGGGTAACATGCCTCCGAGCTTTTGCACACTACGTCCTAGGAGAACAACAACGATGTAATTACCAGCCGGCGAATAATCATCGTGTGTACGCGGCGTCACACGGCCATCCCTCCCCTCTCCTAACCAAATAAACAACGCCCGAGCGTAAGTAAACGCCTCCAACTGGCAAACGCACGAATTTCCGTGCTTACTCTCTCTCTCTCTCCTTCCTCTCGTCGTTCATTGCCGCAATACGCCCATTGGCGCACTAACGCATACCAGAGGACGGTAGCGGCTTAATAACAGTACAGGCGCAGTAGCAACAGCAGCTCAGAGAGCCGAAAGAGATGATTGGCGCGCGTAGCCTCTCTCTCTCTCTCCTGCTCGGGCGTGCAAGCGCGGACAAGCCGTATTAGCATAACACGACTTGCCTAATTGATGCCCCATGACGGTCCTCGCATGTACACAGCCAGGTACGACGGGGAGAGGGGGGGGATTGAAAAAAGGAGGAGTACACTCGGGCGCGCGAGTTTCCAGCCATTAAAGAACGATTAAAACGCGACTGGCTTATAAGAGAGCCCGCGCGCGAGAGCTTTTCCTGCGCGAACGTCTATACTGTACAAGCGGCGAGTAATTGCGAGTCGTTATTGCGGATGCCGCGATGTATCTCCCGATTTCCTATATACAACGCCAGTTCAAATTTGTGCGGCAGACTTGTTTCCGTTTCGAGAGAGATGAAACGTTGAATGACGCGGTTAGAAATTGAATGTATAGGTACGCGTTGGAAAGCCGAGGCTTTTTTCATTGACGACTAGTGCGCGTGAGTTTGAAAGTATATTCGAGAGCGAGGAAAAGATATAGTGGGATATAGGCGCTAAAAGCATTTAAGGTGAGCGCGAGGGAGGGGAGGGGAAAAAAGCGGCTAAGCAGTGAAAGACACGCGTATTGCGTTGTAAACGATTATCAGCATATATTCGCCGGCGCGTGTATGGGAGCGACGCGTTAAAATGACTTTTTTTTACATTCGGCCGAGAAGTTAAAGGCTCCGGCTATGTAGGTAAGCGTTAATAAAATGTTTATTAACGTTATTTAACAAATGCCTGGATTTTTCATTATTACTTGGTCGGAGAGAAGAACGAGTTGTTACAGCGCGTAATTGCCGAGCTCGGCTGTACCTCCTGATTACTCTTTAGGCAACCCAGGCCCCCCGTAAAGTGTAGTAAGAGCTTCGGGGACGTGTTATTATTCATCGGCGGAACCTTTAAATCCGTGATTTTTTCTTAACGAGCCTTGTGGTTATGCCTCACTCAATTTCCGACTTGATGTGCTCGTTTGTTTATTTACTCTCTCTCCCTCCCGACTTAACGTAAGTCATCAGTGAGTCATTATTGTACGAATAAAAATCCCGCGTTATTTTGTTTTCGCGTTAGACGCATAAAATAAGAAAATTAAAGCCAAAAGCCTATATACACCGCGTAAATTTCAACGCAGCCTTCAGCACCCCTTGGAGCAAATAAATTAGCAGTGTCCAACCGAATCCCCCAACGACTTATAGCTCCGGTTACAATGCACACGCGAGCTATTGCCTCTCTCTCGCACACACGTACATACACTGACCATGGCGTATATCCCGTTAGCTCGAACCCCACGGTGAATCGGCTGCTCGCTCGTCGTTCTTTTGATTGCGTCGTCCTCTTTGCTTTGCGCGCCAGGGCGACTCTTGTAACTACGAAACGTGCGCTGTAGTGCGGCTTTTGTTGCCTCCCCTCCCCCGTCTTCTCTCCTTCTACAGCCGTTCAGTTCTTTCCCCCTACCCTCCTTACCGCCGTCCCCTCTACTGCAGCCCTTTTCATTTGCTCCTTTTAGCGCATTCCTCGGCTCTCATTGTTTTGCCGGCGCGCGAGAGCGAACGAATCGAGGCGAAATAGTAAGTTATTGGCCCCGCGAGTGCGTTTATTGTTGAAAGAGAGAGAGAGAGAGAGAGAGGAGGAAATCGTTGCACCTTGCTCGCTCGCTCGCGCGATTCGCGTATTTACCGTTTTAAGTAGTTAGAGCCGGATACGGGCAGACGTTTGTATGGGAAAATTGAGTTTTTTTACCTCCTCTTTTTCTCTCCCTCGCAAGACAACACCAAGTGGGATGAAGTTATTTAAATTTATTTTTATACTTTGGTTCTTTTTTAATTTTGATAATTCAATCGGCGCTGATCATGAGAACCGCTGTAATTGAGAACGTACGATTCGCGTCTATCCGCATGCAATATTCCATTAACAGACTTTCGCAAAAACCTGTCATTTTCCAATATTCCTAAAAGCCATCATCTCTCCCTCTTCCCATCGCATATCTTACAAAGTAGCTTAACCAGATCACGCTTGGTTACAAGTTTCAACAGCCACGCGACCAAGTAGCAATCAATTTCCATGCCTGATTGATATGTTATCCAGAGGACAATGCAGTTGGGCAAACAGGCCTCTATACCCCCCCTCCCAAGCATATTTCTTTTGTTCGCAATTTCCTTTCATCGGCCATCATCGCTGAACCTGACGATCATCAGCCGTCGGTGCAGTCATCATCTTTGCTCCGTAAAAACTCGGCCGCGCTGTGTACTCACCGAGGGCGAAAGTAGTCATCTCGGTCGGAAGAAGCCGCTCTCTGCTGCTATATGACGGGAGGATAAAAGGGCGCATACGCACACGTGCGTGTGGCGGCTGCTGCTGCTTGATACCGTTGGGTGGCGCTGCACTTGGGATACGCTGCTTGGAATGCCATTTAGCGGCTCTTTCTCTTGCAGAGAAGAGCGTCTCTCCCTCGGGCTCCTTTTATCTCTCTCTCTCTCTCTTTCTTCTGCTGCTCGCGTGCCTCTGCACGGCTGCAGCGCCTTTCTGCCGGCGGACCATCACTGCTCCCCCCCTACCCCCTGTTGTCGCCTCGCTGCTTATCTCTTCCGCGTGATCCTCGCCGCGAGCTTTCAGACTCTGTATCGTCCGCGCCATCTGCACCTCTGCTTTCTTAATCGTTTCGTCCGGATCCTCTTTGCTTCTTCTATTTATATTTTTTAAGAATTTATCCTTTGTTATTCGTTCTATTAGGGTAATTTGTTATTTCCGAGCTGAGATAGGGGAATTTATAACGAATTTCAGCCAAAAAAAAACTTTAATGAAATTTATATTGTAAATTTTAAGAGTTAGACGCGCATCGGTAAAGCGAGATCTCTTATCTTATTTCAATTTTAATTTTTAAACGGGTCGGATGATAAATTTTTCAAGATTCTACGTGATGTATTGCGTTTAAAAAATTATTGCACAACAACGAATTTTGCTGTTATCTTTGCATCCACTTAGCGACATTGAATTCTTTTTATATTTCCGAGCACGACAATAAATTTAAAATTGCCATTCGGCTACTTAATATTTGTCATTAACATACATTCAATATATTAAAATTTTTTAATTTTCCCTTACCGAAATTATGATCTTGAGCGATGATTTACATGGAAAACCAATTACAAAAAGAAGCGCTTTAATATAAAATTAAAAATATTGTTAAAATAAATCATAACACATCTTTTGGCTACCGAATGCCATAAAACGTAAACGATTGTTCTACATGTTTGAAATTTCACAATCAACGCTGAAAAAAAACGTTTATTTCAAAATTATATACGCAACCACATGATGGAATGGACAATAAATGAAATGCTCATAAAGTTTAAATGAAATTTGAATAAAAAGTGATTTACATTTGTACATAAATTTTTCAGCCTTATCTTAACTTCGCTCGAGTTCATCACAATAAAACTTTCTTGTCTTCGAAGAAAACTTCCTTAAATATAACGCGCTCTCCTCGCTTTCAGCGCAAAAATAATTGCCCCTTATATGAGTATAATCTTGAAACATGCACTTTTAAGAAAGAAGAAGAAAACGAATAAATAAAACAATTATAAATATTTATCATCGAATTATACAATTAAAAGAATAAATAATAATTAAGAGGGACAAAAGTAAAAAAAAAGGAACGAGATCATACAGAGCTCTGCTCGTCAAACGGCGCAATAAATAAACGTTGCCCCGGCTGTTACTTAACGCTCACTTAACATCCAGCTCTTATATCGTTATTACGAATCGTAAAATTTATGGCAGTCAAAACATTGCGTCGGCGCAACGTCGTTTCTCCTACATATTCAGCCGCTCGCAAACCACAGTTATCACGTGTATACCTTGCAACTTTGTTGCAGCCCGCACTTTTCAACATTTACGTAACGAACCTTTTTTCTTTTATAAATCCTACGTCACCACGAGCCCCCTTTTCCCCAGAAAGTTTTAAGAATACACCTGTCACTCAGTGCTCCACCCACCTTTACCGATCTCCCAAAACGTGTCATCAAGTGGGTTCAATTGACGAATCTCGAAAAATAAGAAAAACTGCGACTCATGAAGCCCCCCCCCCCAGTGCCAATCCAAATACACACAGCTGAGTGTTTGAAAAATCACGAGCTCGTCCGTTAGGAAATCTTGACCGTTTGATACGTTAGGGGTCAGAGTTGCCGATCGTCGGACCGTTGCCCTAATCGCTTCTGCGCATATAGCCCGAGGCCGTGAGAGAGAGAACGAGAGCAGCGTCGTCTGTGTAGGGAGAGAAAAAAGGGTGGCGAGCGCCTGGGGGCTGAATCGATTAAGCGAGCCCACGTAGTCTCGTAGCCCTTCCATTATCGGCCGATTTCACCGGGGCTCTTTCTCTCTCTCGAGAAAGAGAGCGAGCACACGGAAAAGCCCGGCGTTATGTATTTCGCGAGCGCGTAATGCTTATCTCCGATCGACCTGATGCCGAGGGGCACGCAGCGAGATCTCTGCCTCCGGCGGCCCCGGTGTCATGCCGATTTTTTTTTTCTTCTTTCACGATTTTGACATTTCTTTTTTTTTCTCTCAAGTCTTTCTTTTGCTCTCGAGGCCCCGCGTGCCTCTGTTTTACGAGCTTGTTTTTCAGAGAGCCTGACGTTTTTAATAAACTTTGTGAAAGTTAACCAAAGGGAGAAGCCGCTGTTTTCCTTTTTTTTTAAACTCTCGAGTGCGCCGCTGGTAAAAGTTCGAGCGAAAATGTGTCACGAATCACTTTTCATTGTAATTGTAACAAAATCATCCGGCGCGTTTTAACCAGGCGCTGGAGTGCGCGGGGCGTCACATTTGAATGATAGGTCATCAGCCTCTCCGGGATTTCTAATCCCAATACGCACTTGAGTCGATCGGAAGATTTTGAAGAAAAAAAATCTAACACGTGCGACTCCTCCGTCGAAACAGGTTTTCGCGCACTGACTGTTTTTTTTTTTCGAATAAAACTTTCTATGCTTATAAAATAATGACGCTGGTCTATGGGGCTCAAGCTTTTCAAGATGTATCAACTTTCGCTGGAGAATCAACTGGCTGGCGTTAAAAACGCCAGTTTATGCGCATAGTCAGATTGAAATAAACTTGCGCCGGCGTGCGCGAGAGCGTCCAATAAGATTTTAAGTGTTCGAATCAACGACGATGGCCGCCATAAAAATAGAAATATAATAAAATTTTCAAAAGTTGTAAGAAAAAAAAAGAACCACACGAAATCGAAGCCCAACGAGTTTCGTCACGTAATTCAAGCAAATTTCACAAGCCGTATGTTTCTCTTATCTAAAAACTTCTGAAAGCTCAACGCTCGTAAACCCAAATTTTAATCCATTATCCATCTTACACTGTGAAACCGATCGAACGAAATAAAAAAAAAGCTCGCGTCATAAATTCCTCGTACCTTGCAACACACGCGCCCACCTTACCCCACGCCAGCGTCTTAAAAGAAAAAAAAAGAATATTCAGCTGAAAATAAACAAGGCATCAATCCGAACAACACTCGAGTGCAGTCAAGCACCAATCAATCTGCCAATATCATCCACCTTATTCACTATAGCCTGCAGCTATAGTCCGTAGCAATGAAAGAGAGGGAAGAGGCTCGCTATCGTTGCACGTCAGCACTCCGTCATCAAGCCGCGGCGAATGACATGTTCCACGAGCGGCTCTCTTGCCCGTTCGGGCTCCTCCCGGCGGGGCGTCTCCTATACCAGCGGATGCCTTCGTAAAGTGGGGAGGCCAGTGCGCCGCCATGCATACGCGATAGAGCGCGCAACTCGCGTGCTCGCCTTTTCCACCCGGTGCTCTCTATACCCTCTCTCTCTCTCGGAGCTTTAAAGTTTCAGGTGGAATTCGGGGATGTAGAGAGAGAGAGCAGATTATCTTTTTATTACGGTTGCGGCCGTTTTCAATTTCGTCGATTATTAAGCGCACTCGTGCTTCTGTAATATCTCCCCGTAAACCTGCATAAATCTGCGCCAAATTAAAGGCTATACGCCGCCGCGGCAGCGTTGAAATACCTCTCTATCGAAGTATTCAGGACAGGAAGTTGGTTAAATATTTCTCGCGCATTCCTGCGCCTAATTAAATCCTCCGTCGGACTACCGCCGGCAACTCGACCAACCACGTCATAATTTTGATAAACCAGGTGGCTCGACGCGAAATCCCCCCCTGCCATTAAATGTTCATCGGACTTGCGCGCGTAGTCCGCACAAAAGTTGCCGCGAATGTCGTAGGCTTTATTCGATTCGCAACCGCGTCGGCTCTAATGACACGCAGCGCCGTCGATGTATCGCGCCAAGTGTAACCGGAGGATAACGCGATTCGCCGCTACCGGCGCGTCAGCGGCGTTAATTAAGACTGGCCTTATAGCTGCGATGACTTCAAAGAAGTTCTGCAGCTACTCGCTTTGAGATTAATGATTCGGACGACAAAAGAGGCGCGGACGCGCTCTCTCTCTCTCTCTTCTCTGATGCGTCTCTTTTTCAAAAGGTATACAATGCCGATGCGCGTGAAGGAGAGGTTCGGACATGAGGTTGAAAGGAGGGCGTGGGAACGTCTGGCTATTAGATTGGATTAATGAGGGATATTAATTTGTCTTTTGGATGTTGCGGCGATTTGACGTACATTTAATCGTCGCTTTTCATTCGGAACAATAATGAAGATATCAATTTGACCCTTATCGTCGAGTTGACGTTTTCACTTGTATATACAAGATTCTCTTTATTATTTAAAATTAACCGATTTTAAATTGTCCCAGTCACTGTACGTAGTCTAATTATCGTCCGAAAACCCTAAAACTCCAAACCGGTCCGTAACCATCCTCTCTAACGGTACAAAAGTGCAAGTAAACCCCTCGGCCACCCATCGCAGACTCATAATCATCAGCATCATCGCACAGGTACAAGAAAAGAAGAAAAGACGAGAGAGAAAGAGAAAAAAAAAGAGTCCAAGTGACTCAATAAGCGCAGGCGCTCGTGTACAAAAGCCGAGTCGAGTAGCGATCGAGTATAGCGGTAGAATAGAGGTGGGGAGGTCGGACAAGTAGAAGAAGCAGATAGCCAGGCAAGTAAAAGAGAGAGAGAGAGCCTGCGTCTACGGTGTGGCAGGGAACAGACGGCGGGGCAGTAAGACGCGGCTGGTATATACGTACAGAGCGAGAAAAAGAGAGAGAGAGAGAGAGAGAGAGAGGCTAGGCGCGGGCAGGGAAGCGTGAAAGTGACACGCCTCGAAAAATCCACAGCCATCCAATAGTGGAAGACCGGAGGGCTTAGCCGCGTGCGCGCGTCTCTCTCCCCAGTTTGCGCGCTTGCGTGCGAACGTTATGTATAGCGGTATGGCAGAGTGGTAGCGGCTGCCGCCGCCGGTGATGGTGGTAGTGGTGGTGGTAGCGGCGACGGCGTTGCTGGTGGTGGTGGTGGGCTGACGCCCGGGAGAAAGAGAGACGCCGGGGACGACGGGCGGGAGAGGAGGCGCGCCAGGGCGTCCTCGGCACAGTCACCGGCCGCGCGCGCTACGCCGTGCACGCCCGCGCGCCCTGGCCACTCCGCACGCACGCCTCTATATACGTATACAGAGAGAGAGAGAGAGAAACAGACACGCGCGCGCGCGCCCCACCGTCATGCAACCGATCAGCTGTTCGTCCGGCAACTCGCGCGTCCGCTGACGCTCGCAACCCTTTCGCTGCTGCTGCTGCTCTCTCAAGCTACCCCTACGCGGCCTTAATGGCCTAGTGCCGATTCTCTATAGGATTCTAATCTCGGATTGTTTCGTCCTCTGTGATCTGTGCTCTCGCGCGCGCGTGTGCTTGGGTTTCTTTCAATAAGACACCTCTGGTTACGATTGTTCTCGGTTTTTTTTTTCAAGTTTCTTTTGTTGTATAGCGACATGTGCCAAGTGTGAAGAGGAGCGCAAAGAGGAGTTTCGTTAAGCCGGTGCTTAGTTGTTCGGTGGTATACGTATCTGTACAAATCTACGGAGCTAAGGAGCCGAGAGAGAAAGAAAGAAAGAGATTTGTGAAGTTAGAGTAGCCGTGTGTTGTGGTGAGGATAGGGAGAAGTCGGGGCTCTTCAGCCTCGGCTACTCTCCCTCGCTAAGGGAACAAACTGGAGGTCCTCGGGATGTTTCCCCCACGCACCGAGGCGCCGAGCGCCGAAAAGCTGGCGCTATGCTACGCGCCCCACGTGGACATGACCACCGTCATCGAAGTCGAGGTGAATAAGTGCAATATTTTTTAAATAAAAAAAAAGTTGTCGAAGAAAAAAAACTTTTTTCAAGAGATGCTGATGCAGTCAAGTTTTGGTTATCGTTAAATTAACAACTCTCGAAAAACAAATAGTAGGCGTTGAAGGTTCTTTTAAAAAAATTCGAAATATGCATAACGATTGACTTTCAAAAAGGAAAAGTTCTATTGATAAGTCATCGCTATCGTCGAGCGATCGCCAAGAAATTAAGCATAATGGAAAAGCAATTTGTAAGCGCCTAGAATGCGCGTTAATTTGTCAATGCTCGTATGCACCCGAAGTCGCATATATCGCAAGCCAGACACGCGTATTGTCATTACCAAGGCGATCCTTATCTCCGTCACCGTTATGATTACCGTCGTTTTTCGGGCTATTAAGTTCTTTAAAATGAATTAAACGCCCGCTGAGCTTTAACGATAACCGCGTTGGAAAATTTGTACCATTCGGTTCGATTTCCCACTAAACGATCGATCATTAAGCGTACAATTCTTCGTTAAACCTATATCAATCGAATTTCGTCGGCTATTAACACATCCAACCTCATTACTCCACTTTCTCGTAATTAATTACCATTTTCCAAAAGATTTCCCCTACGCTTGTTGTCCTAATAACTCCCGCTAGAAGCGAATCAGCTGGGAAGAAAAATCCAAGACCACCGGGTATATCCTGACTGTATCGCGCGCGCCAGCAGGAAACGACGGAACAAACGAAGAGAAGTACAGTAGGGTAGGAAGACGCGCATAATGCCCGAGCGTATGGAATTGCACAGGGCTACGGGGCCCGGGTAATCGCACGCCCTTTTGATTATGCACTTTGCTGGCGCGGCCGCGACGCCTTTATCGCACGGAATATCTCTTGTGGAGAGCTTGCGAGAGACCGGACGTGTCGAGACTCGCTCTCGGTGGTGCGCTGGGGTTAGTAATTGTTGGTCATTGTCCGATGCTCGATTTTTTCTTACTAATTTTTTGTAATTCATTCATTTGATGTACGATTGGATCTATCGAATTGATAGTGTCTAATTTACACGCGATAGCATTAATTTTTTTTTTAACGAGACTTCAAATCTCTATCTAACGTTTTATTTAAAAGTTATTCTACAAACATATTGGTTAATAACGTCCAACTCAACGATCCAATAATCATCATCGGAAATCAAAATTTATTCGAATTCCCAAAAAAATCCCCAGCATATTAATAATTCAGAAATTAAAAAAAAACAACAAAACGTCAAATAATAACAAGTGAAAGTCCGACGTTATCGACGCTTCCGATATGACCTTTGTTCGACTAACATACTTTCGTAAAAGCCGAGAGGGTCAGCCGCGGAAAATTGATAATGGAGCTAATATTCGCGCTAATACACCGCAAGCGCGCACTTAGCGAATGCCAATATTCCGCGCACAAGTAGGCGCGTTCGTCTCGGCTTTTCAAACCTGGCACCCAACGCACTCGGCCGTTTCTATTATTACTTTTCCCCAGCCTGTTTCCCCCCACCCCCCAGCCCCTCTTGTTCACCTACGTATACGTATATATATATATACATTTTCGCAAAGAGCCATAAATAATAACCCACTTATAAATTTACCTTAATTAAACGCAAAGAAAGGAGAGAAAAAAAAGCCATGAGTCATCGACAAAACATATGAAAAAAAAAGAATCAAAACGAAATCGTCATTAGATAAGTACCGAACAGCTCAGCATCTATATTCACAGTGAAAGAGAGATAATTACTTTCGAGAGATCGTTTCGTGCTTCCATCTCGAAAATCGCGGTATTACACTTATTAATTTTTTTTTTGCTCTTTTTTCCCTCTCCCTCCTTCTCTCTCTTTCTCCGCATCTAAACAACAAGTATAACGGCCGCCTAAAAACGAACGGTACAAAGCCTGGGAACACCAGCGAATCTCTTGCGCGACGCAAATAAAAAGAGAGAAAAAAAGCCAGCTCTCAAAAAGCAAGAATCATCATCATCATCATCGTAGCTGCTGCTAGTCTATTCCCACCGAGAGAGCTATCGGAAATCACAGGTGGCAACCGATTGCCGCTGAAGTTCCGCCGTGCGTCCCGGGGATTTATGAATGGCTGGGTTGGGGTGGGAGGGAGACCTCTCGCGGTTCCATTATCGCTAATAACCGACTTATCGAATTATCGGCCCGGCCGATACGATCGATCCGATATACCTCTCGCGATCGGGAGCCTCCTAGGCTTCTCAAGCCGGACGCTCCTTGCTGGCTTTAATTGTCGATCCTTGCATTTGAATAATAAATTGAGATTGATGTCGACTGCGCGGGCCTGAGACACTGTATGTAACACCCGATAAAAATGACCGTGTTTGCGTAACGGTCGGCTTATCCCGCCGTACGTTATACGCGCAAGTTTGTCTCCTGCTAATAACAAAGTAGAACGGCTCCCTTCGACGTCGCGCACAGAGACGCATGCATATTCAGATGACTATATCGCTTTCTTTATCTCTCTCTTTTTATCTGCGATCATCGACTATAAATTCAGCGGCGGTAGCGAGAGATTAAATTGCTCGCTTATAAGACGCACACACTGGTCGGCGAATGCGAGTCACACAACTCGATATCTCGCGAGGAGAGAGAGAGAGAGCCTAAGATGCATCTTACTTATTCTTCGGAGCGCACCGACGGAGTTTTCTCTTTATTACCCCCGGACCATTCGGATATATTCGAATTTTTCGTCGTCGCAGCCGCAGTCGTCGGCCTATCACGTAGCCCGGTAGCTCGCATCTCTCCACGACGCATATAACGCGCATATGCGCAGTACTCGCGTCCTTTGCCCGCGAGGTATTCGCGCGGCGACAGGTTGCCGCTGAATTTGCATAGTTAACGAGAGCCTCCCCTTTGCCGCTCTCTTCTCCTTCGTCTCTCGCGCCGTACGTGCGTAGCTGCTTCTTCTTTCTCCTCCTTTCTTCTCGTTTCGCGTAAATCGCAGACACTTTTCGGACGCATTCCTCTCCTTCTCTTGCTCCTTGCTCTCGGCGCCTCCTGAATTATTATCACGCAGTCAGCCTCGCCCCCCGCCCCTTCTTTTTTTTTTTTCTTTCACCCGAGGCTCCGAGTAAATTGCACACTCGCATGATACTGCCGCTCTCGAGATTTGTTATTAAAAAAGGAGCCTCGTACGCGATAAGTCATAAACGGTAGAGCTGTGCGCGCGCGTGCATAGTGTATACATAACCCTGATTTCTTTGACCCGATTAATTGATTCCGGTGCAACGGCCGAAAATTTATTTGGCGCCCGGTGGATCTTATTCTGTTCTCGTATATTTTTATATTGCTTGCTGGAAAAGGGATAATTTAATTGATAAGAAATTACGCGGGGAATACTGCTTTTTCGTGAAGCGAGAAAGAGAGAGATATGCGACGGAATCCGTCAATGTAATGAGGTGTTACGGGGCTCTGGTTATACTACGTATATACCTCGTGATTTAATAAAAGGTAAGCGCCGAACGAGACTGATATTTTATTTGCCCGCCGCGCGTATACGTACTCGCCCGTATAGTATATATACCTGTGCACACGGCGAAAAGTTGAGAAATAATTAAATTTTCAACGGATTAATATCTCAGCATTTTTTATGCGCTTGTTTTAGCGAAGAGGTGCTTTCTTAATAATGATATTGCGCCGCGGATATAACGGTGCACGTTAACGCGTATTGCTAATTTAAAGTGTCGGTTATGGCCCTGGCCATGTGGACTTGCGTAATTGGGCATCTGTTTTTTTTTCGACTTTTCCTGGAAATCTCAAGCGATGCGCCGTATTAATATAATTTCTTGTGTGCGCGTGTGTGTGTTTTTTTTTCGTTTCGTATTTTATGCTTTTCCATTCATCGCCGATTCGATAAGATCTGAATAATACGCGCAATAAAAACTTTATTTTTACTACGTCAGGCGGATACGTATTTGGGGGAAATCCAGAAGTGCACGATAGATCGAGCAATTGCACGAGAGAGGTAGGGAGAGGCGAATTTAAAGTGATCGCACACACTTGGCTAATCTTCGAACCCAAGAGAGAGAGAGAGAGAGAAAGAGAGAGTGGAATGTTTGTCGCGCGCGCTCTTTATTCGTGCCGGCGATAAGCAGCCGGTGAAAAATTTATGCGGCCGAGAGCTCACGCGGTCAGCAGCGGTAGATTTAACCTGCGCAACTCAAATGCTTTATTTATGGAAATGCGAGCCGCGCATTTGTTCAATATCCCCCCCCTCCTCCTCGCATCTCGAGCAAAAGAGAGAGAGAGAGGGCATGTTTATGAGCCTGAGAATCGGCGCTGGATTAAAAATTCCCCTCTGCTTTGCTGTATACCCTCCCGCGGTACGACAGTGGACCCTAAAAAGAAAGAGAGAGAGAGGGTTTTGTGTAATGCTTTTTTATCGCGAGGTAAATTTTTGGCTTGGTGTGTAATGGAGTGTTCCGAGAAACTTTTCCTCGTCGACTTTTTTTTCAATCGTTCGTTACTTTAACTTTGAGTTATACGATTGAGATTATGATATCGTATTGTGCGTAAGAAATATTTTTTTCGGGCCGACTGCGAGGAAGAGTTGTTTCTTTCTTTTATTGGACGTTGCAGGTATCGAGGTCTTCATTGATAGTGAGTGATTTGTGTGATTGCGATATTGAGGACTGCGGATTTCGATTGGAGAATTTGAGGCTTAGCGTGATTTTACGGAGATGGTTTTTATTTTTTTTTTCTTTCTTTTTTTGTAAAAGTTGTATATTTGTGAAAGATTAAGAGATTTAATCGTTTACAAACGACTGTAGCTTATAAAATGCCTATTCAATATTTTATCCAGTTAATTACGTTAAGATAAAAAATAATAAGAATCTCTGCGATTTTTATTATATCGCCGTTTTATTTGGTAACGAGGTTTTATTGGGTGTAGAATTGTTATTGCACTAAATAAAATGTTAGTACTTTTAAATTTAATTTTGATTATGAGAAACAAAGCGTTACTGATAATAATAATAATAATAAAACGTCCAAACTCCATGCATCAAAAGCCCCAGCTGTTGATTTACTCGAGCAACTGATTTCCCTTCTCAATCACCCGCATTTGCAAATCACCATTGTCCCAATGGTCTGTATACCCCTGAGTATACGCATCAAGCTACAGCGTCTATTAGCATATTTGTCAGGCTAAAGAGTATTCCCATTAAAAAAAGCCCACTCGTCCCGCGCGTCACCCGCAAGCATATAGGTACAATACAACTCGTCCAACGAAATCTCATATATATGTGTCTCTGCGTGTGTTTCAGGACCGTCTGACGGGCCACGGCGGCATCTCGTCACTCGGCGGCGGCAACAGCTCGCCGTACTCCGGTGCCCATCATCACGGTCACCGGGGCAACGGCAACGGCGGCGGCATGCCCCACCACGGCGGCGCCTCACTCGCCACCGCCTCGGACTTCCAGCCGCCCTACTTCCCGCCGCCCTTTCCCTCCCATCATCATGCCCCAGCGAGTCCTCAGCACCCGGGCCTCGGTCAGCCCCAGCATCTGGACTACCTCGTTGGCGACCCCTACACCCAGACCCTCAACACCCTCCATCAGCATCACTACAATCATCTCAGCGCGGCTGTCAGCGCTGGACAGAGGAGCGGCGATCTGCGTAGGGACACCGAGGCTATACACGTCGTGAGTCTCCTCCTCTTTTCCATTTTTCATTTTTTTTTGTTTTGTTTTATTATTTCGATGAACAGGACCGCTTGGCAACTGTTTAATGATCGTATCGTCGTCGGCGAGAGGTGTTTGAGCTACAACAGCTTCTTCCTGGATTTATGCGCGTTAGGCATTCAATCTTTGGAGACAAATTGCCAAAGTCTCGAATGTAACGCGACGTCTTTACGATCGTTATAATCGCTCGTTCGACAGCAGTCTTTTCGCGCGCGACAAAAACGAGGCGCGCAACTATAGACAGCCGTAATCTTATTTATAGTCACATTACGGAAGCTTAACCAAACCCATCTTCCTCCCTCCTCCTCTTGTCTCCCCGTCGCTACGCGATTAATCATCCAAACACGTGCGAGAAATCTTATTAAACGAGCTATCGGCTCGAACAACTACAGTTACACGCGAGCGATTCTAAACGGCAAGCTTTTAAAGCGCCATCAGCCAAGCACAGAGAGAAAGAGCGATATTAATCACGTATCTCCTACGGCTCGGCATCGAAAAAGCTCATAATCACATGTTCCACGCGAGCGGACAAACACACACACACAAGGCAGATGGGGAAGTGAAGCGCGGCGAGTGCCGATATTTCAGCCGGCGCTCTCGCATTTACAATGCGCTAATTGACAAACGAGCAAACGAGCCTTATCAAGCTGCTCCGAGCTAAACACACGGAGAGCTGCTCATGCCTGTACAGACGAGGGCATGTGTTGTTAAGTGAAGCCGCAGCGAGACAACGCAAGAAAATAGGCCCTCTCCTCTCCCAGCTATGGGCAATAAATCAGCGCAATTAGAAGATTTCCGGTCGATTAGGATCGCGAGAGACCGCGCCCGTATACAGCTCGCGGCTCATTAGCATTTTGAACATAGAGAGAGAGATAGTCGCGCGGCAGGTTGAGAGCCGAAGAATCGCTCTCTTCTCGGATAGTGATATTGGTATTCGGATGTACCGTTAAAGCTGCGCGCGGCCCGATGATCGCCGCTTGACGCGGGCGTCCTCGTCGCCTCAGTCCATAGGGCTACCGCGCACATGTATACGGCTTGCTCAGCGCCTTAAATTCAATTATCCCGGCTCGGATTTAAGGCAGTTTCGGAACGAGTCGTCGTCGTCGTTGCTCGGACTCTCCCCCCGCGCGCTCTACCTTTGCGGCAGCTCTTATTTCTTCATTATCCGAGAGCTGTGCTCGCCTGGCCGCTTGACGTTTTTATACGCCGCCCAGTCTGCTGTACGCGCTTTCCCGCGACTCCGGCTCCTCTCTTTGAGAAAGCATATTTTCAATCCGACCGGGACACGGCTGCTGCTCGATTCAGCGCGCTCGACATTTCGTTCGAGCCGATGCTTTGATTTTTCTTTTTTTTTTTCGGCGTGCGTCCGCGGATAAAAGGAGCCCGCGTGGCGCGTACGATCGCCCGATAAATCACTTTGAGTCTCTCTCTCTCTCTTTCTCGGGCTATCTGATGTAATTTTCATAAATCGCGAGAAATGATCCGCGTCGCTCTCGCCTGTATTCTGCGTTTAATTGAATTTTCAAAACGCGAAGCCGAGAAAGTGCAATTAAAACACGCCGGGGGGATATTCTCTGTGCATACGCCGGGGCTCCCTGGGAAAACACCGTTATAATCGGAAACGACATTAAACGCGCGCGCGCTTCGCCGCAAGTACATAAATAACGTTTAATACATGCACCTCGTACACCTAGCGGCCCCCCCCCCGCCCCCCGCCTCGTCATTCGGCCCCATCCTCTCGCAGGCGGACGCGACCACAAAAACACGCGACATTCTGCGTGGAAAGGGACGAGTTCGCGAAAGCACCGGGATACATGCGTATACTGTGTCTCGCGTGTCCGTCATTAAAAAGCCGAATGAAAAAAAAAGGAGAAGAAAAGAAACGACAGGGAGCGCGCATACTCGACGTGAGGGGGGGGGGGGGAGAGAAAAGAAACGTCAAACCGACGAAATCCGATCTTGTATCAGCTTACGAAGCGCTGGCCAACGAGAGAGAAAGAGAGCCCCCCATTCTCATCGGGCCAATTTCGCGGCTTTAAATATCGATCGGCCCGGACATCTGTCAGCGCTGACTCCTTACAAACCGGCCGACATACGAGGCGCGCGCATTAATACGCGGTTTGTTTTTTTTTTCACTCTTGTCTTTTTTTTATGTATAAATTCGACGAGGGCATGGGAGAGACGATGAGGTACGGGGGGGGGGGAGCATAAGTTGGCCCAAGACCTTGTGGTTGAGGTTCCCTTGCCGGAAAGACGAACTTCGTGGCTTACGGATCGTCACGTTATGGGAGGCTTCCTCTCTCTCTCTCTCTCTCTCTCTGTTCGAGAGACAAGTCTCCGCCGCGAGATTCGGCATAGTTTGAGAGGTTCTTGCCGCGTTGTTACCGAAATATTTCGAAGGGAAGACGCTGTACGCCCTGGGAAGTGGTCGGATCGATACGCAATATCGTATTTTTATTTATTAACATTATATCGCTAAACGTATATATTATTCGTTAAAAAAACGTCTTTATTACCAAACCATTCGAAAGCTCAAAAATCCACGTATTTTCGTAATTACTTTCATTCCCACAGGCTCACTCTTACGCGATCCCCCCCCCCCCCACGTTTCGAGAGGGATCGAAAATAACGAGTGTATACCAACCACCCAACGAAATCCGCGCTAAATTTTTTCTCCTCCGGGCCGTGCGGCAATAAGCATGCAAATGCATTATTATCTCCAGGAACCAATAACAATTCAATGCCTCCTCCCCCCATCCCCTACCGAGAGTCTCCCGGTTGAGAGAGAGAGTCCATAAACTCGAAGCTTTACAATCCGCGAAGCTTATCTTGCAATAATTTCTTCAAGCCTAGACGCCCCGGCAGATAGGCTTTCCCAAGCTCAACAAGCGTTCCCGAGAACAAAAAGTCACGCGACTAACCGCCGCGTAAA
Organism: Anagyrus pseudococci; assembly: GCA_030522585.1. Taxonomy (NCBI): domain Eukaryota; kingdom Metazoa; phylum Arthropoda; class Insecta; order Hymenoptera; family Encyrtidae; genus Anagyrus; species Anagyrus pseudococci. Next base: position 38,558 of record JAPYYQ010000549.1, on the reverse strand, counting down.
TAATCACTTGCTCACGTGCGCAGCTCCGCATAACGAAAACGTAGTCCGGAGAAAAGTTGAAAAGGACAGCGGACGCGCTATCCGCAATGCTCAACGCGTTATCTCCATTTGAAAATTCGTGCGTTAGACTGATTAGACCCATACGGGGGAGAGCGAGCATAGATTTCGCGGAAGAGGGAGGTAGTAGGGAAACCAGGCATCTTTCGGGACTCGGCATTCTTGGCCGCGCCCAGTGATTTACTTATTAAGCTTCCGCGAGGGCTCTCTCTCTCTCTCTCTCTCGGGCGTGCCTTCGGCCGCTGCGCGCACGGCGTGCCGGGCACGCTGGCTTTGAGACGCGACATGCCGAGAATGACGAGGTCCTCGCGCTTCGAATATTTATCCGGCGCGGCTTCTATATATATATTTTCACGGAGATGTAAGTTTCCGCAGGGATAGTCTTTAAGAGCCGACAGGTTTTCGCTCGATGTATTTGTATATACAAACATCGTTTTGCTGAAAACGAGAAGTCTTCGGAAGCCGTTGTTGTATCAGCCGATATAATCGAGCGCTTGATAAATCGAAGCCTCGGCAACTTTCACCGGTGCATTAACGAAAATTGCCCAAGAGATAGAGAGAAAGAGAGAGAGCGAGAGCGATACGTTATACCCTTTGAAAAATAATAAAAGCAATCGCGATCTTTATGTCTCGCTACTATCGGACGATGTATCCTCGGGGGCTTGTATATGCGCTCGGCGCATTGACGCGCTCGATATGCAATATATCAGAACGATAAGAGGTCGGGAATTTTGAATAGCGACAAAATTGATCGCCCGGGCCATGTAAGACGCGCGCTCTGGGGAGAACGACGGATGGCGGACGTCCGTTGAACCCCGCTCTATCCCCCCCCTTCTCTCCCCGGCCTCTCCTTGAACTTTACCGCCGGCACGAGAGAGAGAAGAGAGAAATGAATGCGCTCGAGCAGACGCCCTGCGACAATACCGATAATCAGGCGCGTTCGAGTGCGTCGTTCTTCTCTCTCTCTCTCTTTCTTCGGGAGCTACTGCGACGCCGGCGCTTTCGATCGAGTGCTTGAAACTTTGAGGGGAGCTGATTTTTGAGGAGCTTGGTAATTCTGCATAGTCGGCAATTGTGTCTGGATTAATAAATACGTATCGCTAGAGTTAGACGCTGAATATTGTTTTTACAATTTGTTTAATTTATCGAGCTGACGAATTACCACCGGTGAACGTGTTATACTTTGAAACGTAACATTAAAACGTTCTTGGAAATGATAATTCATCATTGATACGCTGTTTGATGAATATCCGAAATGCTTGTCATGTAAATGACTTCATACAGGCACCTGATGCCCGCTTTAACTAGGGCCCCTAACGTACGGATAGAGTTTGAAATAAATAAATTATCCCTGTAACGTTTTGTTTTTTATGAACCTTAAAAAAAAAAGAAAACGTCCTTGATTTCCACGAAGATTTTTCCGGGAGATTACCAGCGGAGATATTGAATTAAGCATAACTTATAATATACTCGGACCGATTATTCAGCTAAATTTATGAAGTTTTCTTTGCCTCTTGATGTAATGATGTCTGATTAACGGTTTTTCGGTGAAATATTTAAAATCATATATTTCCATTCATTTACGACATATCTTCTGACATCAATATTTATATAGCCATAGGTTACATATCTTTTCCCATTTAATGTCATCCAGCGCCAGTTTCTTTTTTATTTCTCTTTTTCTCTTCAATCTCTTGTTGTACAACGACACATCGACAACATTTTCCCGATGTACTAAAACAATCATCGAAAGCAATCGTGAAAAAAGATAAATCGGCACGAATGAGCAGTCGTCCATAGCCATCTAAAGACTCTTCAACAACTCGCTCTTTGGTAAAAAGAAGAAGCCATAACACTTGAACAAACGACTCGCCTTACTCTTCCAACGTCGGCTATACGTGTGTGTAAGCAAATAGTCATGCCCTTAAAAATAAAAAGGAAAAGAAGCGAAACAACAAGGACAGTGGCTTAAGGAAAGAGAGACCGAGAGAGCTATGCCGAAGTGCAAGCAGTCCCAGAGGGCGATAACGGGGCGAGGCTTTGCTCGTTTTTGCCCGGAGCCGCCGCGCTGGCTGCTGCGCGCACCAGAGTATAGCCGAATAATCGGCGACTTTTTGCCGGAGCGCCGATTAAGACTCCGCGCGCCGGCCGAATCCAGTTCCGGCGGTTCTTAGAAACGGCCCAACGTGTGCGCCCCGCCTCCTCTCTCTCTCCCACCCGGACCCTCGCGGCTCATTCAGGCTTCGTAACGGGAGAAAAGAGAGCGGCGGCGTCAAGCGGAAGTCCCTGGCCAATTCGGCTGCTGGCGTTTCGGCTTGACCACGCGTAAAGCGAGGGACAGAGATGAGGTTGTCAAGACGCCGCGAGATGACGGACTTTGAAATTGACAGCGGCTTTGGAATAGCCGGCGCGAAGTGTATCGAGCAAGAAAAGCCAATTCCCGGGGGTTAATTTTAATTATCCGACGGAGCTATATGATGTATACCGGCGGAGGATATCGATTTGGGGATTGATTATCTTTGCGGGATCGAGTTTTTGCCTTAGCCCAGCACTATACGTGTATATCTGCACGGGAGCGATGTACGCTTATAAAAGCGACAAATTACACAGCTGTTTGGGCAAAATGCCTCTCGCGCGAAAACACTCGATGAAAAACGCCGAGGCTTAAATACCCACAATCGGACGATCAAGAAGCGATTTCGCTGTGTATATATACGTATAGCGCCTTGCTGGGATTAATAAAAGCTATATATTAAAGCTGCATAGAGGAAAGAGGGAGGAAAAAAACTATCTCGAGGAGTTTAAACGGGCCTGGAGCGGCGCGGCCATTAGCGGGACAATTTGAAATGATTAAAGCGAACGGAGTCATATAATTTCGCAAACGAAGGGGAAAAGCGGGGGCAATCAGCGCGGATGTTACAGGGAAAACTAGTTCGGCAAAAAACACCGGCCCGTTCTATATATCGCGGATACCAAGGTACTCCATAGTAATGCGCGCCGGCGTGTGTGGATGTAAAAACGGGAATGGAGGGGATGTTTGGTTGGAACGGTATTATAGTAGCGGGTGAAACACTTGGCTTTAAAGCGCCGGTTGAGAGGAGTCGGAGCGGAGCTGGAGCCGACCGGAAACTCCCGGATTTTTTGGTCAATGATTTTTGCGTAACGGGATAATTGGTAAACTTTAGTTGAGAGACGAGAGTTGGACTTTGTATTAGTGAAATTGAAGGGAAGGTCATTTAGAATTGGGTTTCGTCAAATGAAGTCATATAAGAATATTGATGGTAATGAAATTTTCAAGTGTTGAGTAACTTAAATTTTGTTTCTACTTCTTTCTCGTTTTAAATTGCACGTTTATGTGGACGATAATTAATCAACAACAAAAAAATAGACCATTCAAAGTCGTCAGGCGTTCAGGAGTATTTTCAACTCGATGATATAATTGCATGAATTTTCCAATAGTGAGGATGAAAAAAAAAGCCGGCAACAATCTGCCGGGGCTCTCGATTAAAAGTAGAAAAAAGGGAGAGAGAATGAAAATGAAAAGAAAAGAAGCAAATCAAAGTGAAATTTCGCAATTTATCCAATCAGCATTAAATAAAACGTTACAATTCCAAGCCGATATTTCCCGGGAGCGCTAGGCTCGGTATTAGACATCGCATCGTCCCGCTATTAAGTCATTCCATCGAATTATCATTACCAACACACTCACAGACATACGCACATATACACATATACACATCTCTACAGAGAGAAAGACACAGAGATCAACATTTGCCCGCGACAAAACTCGAGCGGAAGGCTTAGTAAAAAAGCTCATCCCTATTCAGCGCGTATACGGCGCTGCATCGGCGGCATCCGGCCTCTCTCTCTCTCTCTCTCTCTCTCTCTCTCTCTCTCTCTCTATCGGTGCCGCGCGCGACTCAATTAACTCGACGCCGGTGTCAACGATCCAAACAATCCCATCGGCCTTCCAACCGCAACAGCAGCAGCCGCAGTAGTAGCAGTAGCCAGCGAGTAGTCCATCGAGGCTCTAACGAGCGAAAGGCGCCGGAGAGGCTAGCTCTGCTCTCTCTCTCTCGCGGTTATGCCATATTTTTATCGGACGCCCGAGCGAGCGCCCGAGCGTGTCATTAATTAGCGTCGATGTCGTTTCTTTCTTTCTTTCCGCCTCCACGTGAGTCGCGCGACGCGTAAGTTTATATATATACCTGTATAGAAACCGACCGATGGGCACACACACATACAGAACGCGCGTTTCTTCGCGGCGCCCGGCGTGCCCGGCGCTTTAATTGGCATTGCGATCGAGAAAGAGAGAAGGCTAGGACTAGTTTTGCACGCTCGCTACTTTGAAATTATTATTTATGTACGATGTTACATACTTGCTCCCCCCCCCCTTCCCCAATCCCTCTGCTTTTTTATTCCACGAGATGAAAATCGTCCTCGAGATCGCGTTTTTGCAGTGGCAATAATTCAATTCTCGGTTTAGTTGATGGATACGAGAGGGGGGAGGGGAGAAAAAATTCTTATTTAATGGAGGTAATGAACTGCGCGTTATGCTTTTCAGCGTGCGCGTGTGCGTACGACGGGGGTATACGGACACAAGAAGAAAGGGGGAAATATATGCTAAGGTAATTACTTTTACCTTCTTGATACACGCGCGCGCAGAGTGAGAGAGGGGAAAAACGCTTTCTTTGCCTAATCCGCCGTCTCTCTTAATTATTATTTTTACGTAATTACGTTATAACTTATAGCACATCTCATAAATAACCTTTGAATATCATTTATATTTCTTTTGCACGCGCGCGAGAACGCGCACTCCAGAGTGTAGCGAGAGAATGAGAGAGAGAGAGAAATGGTGACCTGCAATAAATTTTGCGGATTCCGGCATTATTCACAAGACTTGGCAACATTAGAAAGCCTTAATTTTCTTGATTACATCGCGCTTTTGAGTAAACGCCTGCTTACGCGGCTCTAAGATTTAGCAAAAATTATGATTATCAGGCGATTTGTGCGCTTGATTAGTATTGATTGCATCAATGCCTATTCCGCGTTGTAATAACCATACACCGTGTGCATACGCTGATATTCTTCTTTCCTCTGCCCCCCTGTAAATTCACTATTCACTGTTCCCCTCCAAAAGGACACGATACAAGCGTGTTCGATAAAATCCAATAAAGTCATTTTTCTCGAATAAAAAGGAACTGGGCAGCGGCAGCAGTATCGTCTTATAGCTCGACACACATCCCTTCTCGTGTCAATAGAGCCGATCGTTCGATCTGAAAATTAATAAAACGTTTCAGGGAATAACGGTATGATCTTCGAGAGTCTCTTTCTCGAGCTGCGTAAATTAACCAGCTAGAGTCGTCTATAGCTCACAATCAAGGAAGGAGAGAGGAAGGGAGGGGGGGAACTGTAAAAAGCCACTTAGCATCCTCTCGGAGAGACAATGCGCCTGGCTCGCACAATGCGTCTCGAGAATCTTAAGCGATCAATAAACATCTCATTCGCGCGTGGTGGCGCCAGCCTCGATTGGATCGCGCCGTGGAAAGCATAAAACAACTGCGAAATTTCGCGGAAAAACGCCTAGAGAGAGAGAGAGAGAGAGAGAGAGAGAGAGAGAGAGAGAGAGAGGCGCACGATTGGAGACGGAGATTAATCTGTGTTGTTGGGAGAGGATTCAATTTCCATTGTGGGGGGGGGATATATGCTGATCTGGCCTTGGGCCAGTTTGGCGGTTTGTAATGCTGCGGTTGACCTCGATTTTTCGAGTGAGAGAATATCGGGACCTTAAGGTCGAACTGAAAAGGAGTTCCTTTAATGACTCTGCTGGGTGGAATGTGATTGAGTGATGGGCTTTTGGAAGATATGGGCGTGAGGGAAGGAATTAAAGGGTGTTTCGTGTGGAAGACTGGCTGATCGTACGTATCTTATGTTTAACGTGAATTATGTTTTTCGAATTGTAATTATTTTGATTTAATACTTGATATAGACAAGATAGAAATGACATTAAACCTTCGTGAATGTCTTGAAACTGATTAAGTCGCGTGTAAATCTACCGATAAGAAATTTACTTATTTTCTTTATTTTTTGTATTTCAACGATACTTTACAATGACAAGCTTATCCCAGAGCTTTGCTATTACGACTAAAATATATATATATGCTTTAGCCATAAACAAGGTTTAATTCTCGTGCAATATATTTCTTGCTTAAAACATTATCAAATGTGTTTATATTCGCATTAATAAAAAAAGAAGAAAAAAGGAACGCGACATTTTCATAACAAGTATCGTATTTAAAATTGTACACTTCAATTAATACAGTAATTACATGGCTCACGCCGTTCTGGTCTATAAATTTGCCAAGCAAACAAGTCGGCTTATCAGATTCAAATGTAAATAGACAAAATCTTTTCCCAGCTTAGATAAGGTGTCCGCAAAATTACGAAGCAACGCGCGTGTACGTTTCGAGGAACGCGTTAAACCCCTGCTTTAATAATGCTTGCATACAGAATGTACAGGCAAACCTGTAACTCGCTGACGACACACAACGAAACATAAATATTTTGATTTAAAAAAAAGGGGGAAATTTGTTTATTCGATATAAAAACTTGGAGGCACATCGCATTCAACGCATTCCTTCTTCATTGATGCGAGCAGCAGCAGCTCCTTCGAGCAGGCGCGATTAACATTTTACGTTCACCCGTGAGTCATCCTGCATCTCCGTCGCTTCGTATAGATCGATAACGGATACCCCAGGCTACACGTGTACACATACGCATACAGCTGGAACGGCGCAATAAATACACGCGAGAGAGAGCCGCCGGTCCAAACACTACGTGAATAAGACTTTTCAAAGGTCAGAAGCCAATTGATTTCGACTCTGCGCGTATCTGTACTCTTAACAGTCGAATGTGGAAAGCATACAGAAGGTGTCGTTCGGCGAAAAACGTTCTATGCGGTATAGATTTCACGCGCGAGATATACTCGTGATTTACGACGGAGCATTGATCTATTATGGAAATTGAGGAGGAAAACATCAATGCGTTCGATACATTGTCTCTCTCTCTCTCTCTCTCTCTCTCTCTCTCTCTCTCTTTCTCCGTCACGCGCGTAATCGCAAAAATTGAGCGAAAGACTTTTGTCGCGATTCTCTCGCGTTTATCAAAAGGTAAAAGAGAAATAAAACGAAGAAAAGGGGGTGATTATAAAATTGCGAGACTTTACCTTGACTACATAGAAGACACGACCTCTTAGCGTTGAATATAAAGATGCTCGCGTATGAGTAATGTGTGTGAGAGACGGCGTCGATTTCTGCGAATCCGCGTTTAAAGTAAAAGCGGGAACATCTTCTCGGCGAGAAGAGAGCTCATTTAAATTTTGATTAATGCGTTCCCATTGTTTAATCGCGCACCGACTGAGAACGCGAATGATCATTAATCTTGTTTCTTTATTTTATTTATATACATACACTTTCGGAACGTTTCTAAATTGAGTAAAGTTTTCACGCGGAATTCAGATTTTCCCAATCGCCGCGATTAAAACGAAAAGCCCTTTGGTGCGCATATCTGCGAGAGTTCCTCAAGAGCATCTCTCTCTCTCTCTTTCTCTCTCTCTCTCTCTCTCTCTCTCTCTCTCTCTCTCTCTCGTCCAGCATACCAAAGTCTCCTGGAGCTTATTAGATTCGCCTGTAACGAAAACCTTCGTTTCTCTCGCCCATTGTGAGGATTCCTAAGGGGGAGCAGCGAGATCAAAGATCCTATTTACGTGTGTGTATGTGTGTTGTGAGCGTAAGGCGGGAATATGAGTACATACCGGTACGGCCAACGTTTTCTCATTGAAGTGGCTTGTAGAGAGAGAAGGTAATCAAGGAGGGGCCGCCGCTTGATTTGCGTTTATTGTTTTCGTCTCTTCCGCTGTTCTTCGCGCGCTCGCGCGACTCGTCACCGTGTGCCGAGAGAGAAAGAGAGAGGCGTTGCCGTAGTCCGCTGCACTGAGTCACGGCTTATTTCGCCGCAGCGCCAAGAATTTTAATAGACATAAACACAGTTGCTCGATAGCCTCTATACGTGTGCCTCTTTCAAACGGTTCTCCCTTGCCGTCTATGTTCTTTGTTTGTCCTAATGGCATTTCTAGATATACATTTAAACCGCAAAAGATCATTTTATTTCGTTCGATGTTAAAAAAAAAGACATACACGCACGAAAAATAAACGACACAAAGGACACCGCGTGTAACAAGAAGAGAATCGATTCTCCCTCGCTTATATCCTTCGTACGTTATTGCTTACTTTTTTTTCCTTCCCAGCGCTTACCCACACCATTCGCTATTATTACTACACGAAATTACAACCTTTAACATGAAGCAGCGACGGCATGGCACGAGCTTCAGAAGCCGGCTTCCATTATCTCCCCTGTCCTGTACCTGGAAGCTGCGCGCGGATCGTTTCAATTATTTACCCAGGGCGTCCCCGTTAACCGGGCGCTGCTCGATCGTTGCTCAACCGTCGATTTCCACTTGACCTTTTTTTTCTCCTCCTCTTCCACCGGGGGGGGGGGGCTATCGTCCGATCGAGCTTTATTTAAATCAAACGCGTCGGCGCGCTCATTGCCTTTTATCGGTTCTCCGATTATGGCGACGCATTTAACTCCGTTTTCCGCGCCAGCACTTTCTCCGACTCTATGAAAATCACGTTTCCCTCGACTGCCGTCTCTATATGCCTATCCGACGTATTTCGATACGCATACACACACCGTCACAGAGCAGCATCATCCTCTCTCATTATTAATAAACTATTCAATCTCCGCGTAACGTCAAACGCGAGAGCGAAGTTACATTCAGCGAGTGTAAAACGAAGAAAGAGAGAGAGAGAGAGAAGCTGCATTTGCATGCGACTCCACGAAATATCCGTTTGCTCGGACTTTTCCAAAGAGTCGCGCAGATGCAGAAGAAGAGGAAGAGTCTCCTCGCGAGTGCCTAATGGGCATTAGCATTCAGCCGGCGCTGCATCAGCGAGAGGCGCGCCGGCGAATCTTCGCCCCCCTTCCACGCCGTTTTCACCGCGTATATCGACGTGTATTTTCTTCCGCGTCGACCTGCTCGCGGCATACGAAAAACCCGTCGGCTGACCCTCCTACTTCCAACCGACGATCCTGTACCGGCTTTGGATTTTCATACTAATCGCCGCTGCTGCTTTTTCATATTCCCTGAGCGACTCGCGGCTTGAGAGCTGGCGAAAGTCGAAGAGACGCTAAGTACGCTCGATGGCACGGAAGTTTGGGTTTAAGGAGTGGAAGAGGGGGGAGGATATTTGATAGGTGTGATAGTTTACGTAAACGTGTGCATTGGGATTCCAAGATCTGTTGGGCGGTTTTTATTTTAGGTTACGGTTTCTACATGGATATACGGGGGAGCCGCGCGGGTTTCTTTTTATCGATGCTTTCGTATTAATTTAGATTCGAACGATGACAGATTGAATTATCAAGTGGCTGCATATTTACGAGCGCTCTTTGTAATTAAGAATGAATCTAAAATTTATTCAGTCGGGCGCATGGGCAGTGTGTGCGCGTATAAATAGATTGAAAAAAATTCTATTTATATCGCTGAAATTTATGCAAGCTCTAAAATCGAATTCAATAAAGCATAAATAAAGCTCTTTACGAGGATGCAAAATGATTCAGGATGGTAATAAAATATTTAGTTTTACAGTTAAAGAAAGTTAATCCCCCCAGCGCGCGACTTTAGCAGTCTGACGCCCGTGTGAAATGGCAATTTAATTCGTCGTTATGTTATCTCTCGGACCCCCACGAGATAAATGCGCCCGGTTAGAGAAGAAGACGTCGCTAAAAAATTCATTTTTTGCCGTTTTATTTGCATAAAGCAGTTTTTTTACAAAAAAAAAAAAAAAGAAACACAACACACTCTTGCTTAACAGAAAGACGCGCAAAGATTTATCTTCTCGGCTAGAATATTCGAATAAAAAATTGTAAACAACCAATCGTCTGCTTGACGACGTTTTAATCCGACAAAAAATTCTCTCTGCCTTCCAGACAAACATGCACGCGTCGTTTCCGTACGACGGCAGCCGGAATAGCGGCGGTGGCGGTGGCGGCAGCGGAGGAGGCGGCGGCGCAGGCAGCGGTGGCCGGGGTGTCGATTACGGCGCGGTAAGACGTCCAGACGCCCTGCTCCCGCCCCCGGGCCTCGACCAGACCGACCTCGTCCTGCACACGAGCCTAGTGGACGACCCCCAGGTGAGCGACGATGTACGTAATCGCAAACAAAAATTATTGTCTCCTTGGCAATTGTCATCAGCTTTCTCTCTCTATCTATCATGTTTGTTCACTTATTTTTTTTCTCTCTCTCTCTGTTTACTTTCAAACGTGGATATAACGTATACGTAAGGTCGGCCTTGTTTGCTCACGTTCTGAATCTCTTTTCTTTTACTCTTTGAATGCGCGAGTCTACTTACTATAATAACGTGAAATTCGACTATTTCTTTTCCATATCCCATTAATTAGTACAATCAACGCCCCGCAACGTACAACGCGCAACGCGAAATAGCCGAGAATGACGTGCGTGTGATTACAGTATTTGTTCGTCGAAGGGTGTGCGAAAGGAAAGAGGGTGGATGGGTAGGCCGATACCGGCAAATTAAATCGCACCGAGCTATGATTAAGCGGGGCAGGCTCTCTCTCTCGGGCCCAGCACAGTAGAGGCGCGCAGCTCTTTAACCATTATTAATTTCGTTGCAGAACACAAACGTGGACGACGGAGGCTTCATGAACGACCTGCCGCTCCTGAAAAGTAAGTACACGTCACGTTATTCTCTCGTTCAGCCCTTCCACGCGCGCAACTCCCCTCCCCCCTCTAGCTCTGGGATCGGCTGAACAAACGGACCCTTTTTGCGCCTGCAAGGAGGAGGAGCGGACGCGAGAGCGCGTAAAAGGGCTCCAAAGAGGGGCTTGGCTAAAAGTCGAAAGAGCCCCGGCGAATTACCTGCTTATTAGCCGACAATAGCCAGCGAACCATTCCGCTGCTGAATTGTGTATTTGCTGCCGCGTTAGACTGCTGGATTTTTTTAACGCGAATCCCTCGGCGCGTGAACGCTCGAGGGGGATTCCCCTTTTTTCTCCTTCCAAACGAAAGTTCTGCTTTTAAGGTTAATAAAGCTTTTTTTGCCACTTTTTTTGCTATTGAATTTATTTAATACACATGATAGATACAATTTTTGCCGTTTTATACAGATGTGTTCGAGTTTTTTCTCTCAAAACAAAATAAATTACGTTTGCATCTCAGTATTGATACAATCATACATTCTATGTTAAATAAAAATTAAACTGCGCTTATCAACTGCGTTTTTATTCGTTACGTCGAATTTGCATTCTCAGGAAGAGCGTCCAACTAATGTTGACTCGGGCTTTTTACAACTTCCAAATAACACTTTTCTTTAACGTGCTTTACCATTCTCGTATATTCTGAATATTTTTGACTGCACTTAATGCATTGAAACAGCAAAGCGTTGTTGCAAATTTTACACTTTCTAGGGTGCCTTAATTTGTTGCTCGATATCATCTTATCGCAATGGCTACAGTAACGATTTGAATACTTTCGAATAAAATGATCTAGAACAAATAAACTATACTTAATTATGATTTGCGCACAGTTAAAATTTTCTATTTGATTAAAATTAATCAGGTAGTATCAAAATTAGTTAAGAAAAATACGAAAGTACCTCTCTTTATCTCAGGCTTTTCATGAATTTTTTTGTGTCTGTAGAAGTTAGTACTAAATGCGGTTTTGTATGGACATACGTCACAGAAATATTTATAGGGCTTACGACACCTGAAAAAGTGCTCTTTCATTTTATAGTTACTATCAAATGCTTTGTTACACGTCGGGCAAACCTGCGTTCCAGAATCGGCTTTGCAAGTTGTTATTAAATGCCTTTTTATCTTGCTGTATTTATTACATTCGAACTTACAGTACAAACAACGGTATTCCATTTCTTTGTTACATTGTTCACAAGTAATATCGATTATCGTTCCTTTCGTTGTTTTGCCACATATTGCGCAGAACCGCTCAAACCACAGGACAAATGTTTCTGAAATCAGGGAAATTTAAAGAATTTCGTCATATTTTTTTCGTATATGAAATCTCTTACAACTTGTGATTTTATTCCTCATGTTTACTTACTTTTTTCTTTTTTCGCACGATTCAATATCACATCTTTTGGAAGCCTTTCCAAGACAACTTTTGCTTCTTTTAACTGAAATATTTTTTCCAGTAAGCTAAAATTATATTCATCTGTAATATAAAAACGTTTAGTTATAATTTATTGTTCTTTCATTTTGTTTGAATTTTTGTACTATTGCAAATTTTTTTTTTTCAACTTGACAGTTGGTTTTTAGCAAAATATTGAAAAGACATAACTATACCTTTGAAAATGAAATGGTCATCTAATGGATTCTCGAAATAAGTATAGTTCGTTACGTCTGTTTTCGCATAAGAACCTATAAATATATACACATATATACATATATCGAATTGAACGACAGATACTATTACTGTTAAAATAGTGCAAACCTAAACAACTATAAATGGTATCTCCTTCTTCTAAAGTAGCTATGAATTCTGTAAAAAAATTATTTCTATTGAGTATTACTATCAAATCAAATGTGATGATCCAGATACATACTAGATTCTACTGGAAACCAGTCATTACTATCATAATTAAAATCAATTTCTGATGGATTAGGATACTCTTCTTTTATGAATACACTTGCAAACGATTCTATAAAATAATTCAATAGCGCAATTCAAATTATTTTGAAAGAAAAGAATCTTTTTTTTATAAAATTTGTTAAATTATACCTTCATAGGGTTCATAGGACATATTATAATTGTTTTCCTGTTCAAGTATTTCTGAAAGATTAAATAAACGTAAATATTTGATATTAAAACAAAACGATACTTTTACAAATATACATACCACTTTTTATATTAATAAATTCTCCTATTTCATTGTCCATTTCGGCCGTAGTGTAATTCATCGTTGTTAATATTTTATCACGCAAATCACAGTGCAATTTATTCAAATTAAACTTGATTATCAAATTTATTAACTACTTCTGTGTGTTCATTATCATTTGAAATTCCAATACTGAGGAGCTTGTAATGTTCACACGGACTCTACTAGCTGTTCACTTCGCTTCAAAATAAAGATAACCTTCTGTTATGATGTTTTGATTCTATTTTTCATTTAGTTTAGGAACTTGTATAGTACTCGTTGACGAATACTCGAGAATTTAAACTTAAAGTTAACGAATTATCAAACAATTTGTTGTATCAAAAACTATATTTTATGAGCCATTAATTAACGAACATCAGTCGAAGCAAACAAATCCTACATCAAGTTAAAGTTTTCTACATCAAACAGAAAGGCAAACAAAAGTATTAACAAGACAAGAGAGTCACTAAGAAGCTAGAAAAAGAAAAACAGCATACCCCATGCGCTAGTCCGATGCAGTGAGAGAAAGAAAGAGAGAAAGAGCAAGGCGAGAAAGTGTCGGCAAGAGCCAGCCCACATAAAGACATAACAAGCGAGGAAAATAAAGGAGCTCGCGGACAGGGCGTGAGCGTAACCGTGACCGTGACAAAGTAGGTATAAATGACGGCAGAGGTGCGAATCCGAAGTAGTACACAAGCGAGTCGAGCGTAGAATGGGCCGAAGAGGAGGGGGGAGCCAGGCGGCAGTGTGCCCGCGGGCGTCTCGGATTTCGGCATTGTCATTGTAATTCCGGTCTCTCGGGGTGCGCGCGCGCGCGCGCGAGTTTTTCGGGGCGGCGCTCCTGGGGAGGGATACTCGCACACGCAGATGGCTGTTTCTCTTTCTCTCTTTCTCTCTTGACGTCCCTGGGCTTCATTATATGCCTTGTTACCCCGCACGCCCTTTGGATCTGCACGTACGCACACACGCATACGAGTATTGGGGCTTCGATGTTTTTGGTCTGGCGCGAACCTTATGTCCCTCTGCGCGCGTGCGGCTTTCGGCGAATGCAGATCGACGGCTTTTTTTTTCACGCGGCTTGCAAAAATGAGGGAGAGAGACTTATCCGTTTGCGGTCGCAGGAACGTTTTTGTATACCGGAATACGCGACCGTTTGCCGTTTAGGGTGGATCATTTGGGGTTTGGAATATCGCTTTCTCAGTTTACACGGATATTTTGTTTTCTTTTTCCGTCTCTTCTTTATTTGGTTGGCGATTAGGACTTAAGCTGACGCTAGTTTTGCGCACTTTTTTTTTGAAGATTAGTTGGAGGCTAAGCGTTCTCATAGAGACATTATTACTCTGGAATATATGACGACCCGTCAACGAGCATATCTATTTTTCTTACGCGTCAGTTGGCTGTGCCAAATGGCTTATTTGTATGATACTTGTCGAGTAAAAATAATTGAAATAAGACACACACTGGGACACGCGTACACGCGAATATCCGAAAGTAACCGATATTTTGCAAATTGATCGAAAGATAAACGACAATTTGAAAGCTATCGAAGCGACGGCGGACGCGCGCGCGTCTCCCGGCTCGTGCGTGTATATAGGCTACGAAAAAATGCGACAGGGGCATTATCGCCGGGGCGATGTCGATCTCCGATTCCAAGAAAATCCCGAGCGATCCGGTGTACTTCTAGGCGCGGCTCTCCGCCGCGGCAAAAACGTCCGATCGATCGGTTGGCAGGTATATAGGAGGGACGGAGGCAACGAGAGAAGATCTCTTTGACCGGAGGGGAGGGGCGCCGTCCGAAAGGTCCAAGGCGCGGCACACACGGGGAGGGGGGGGGATAAAAAGAGCCGGCGCGGCAATTGCATAACCGGCTCTCCTCGGCGGCGTCCGGAAGAGCATATAGCCACCCTCGGCAAAAACTCAATTCGCCGACTGTGTTGCGGAGGCTCGAGCGCGCGCGAGCAACGGAGGAAGGGAGGAAGAGAAAAAGCAAGACGCGCGTGACGTTGAGAAATTTCAGTGCCGGCGATCGGTTTGCCGCTATAGGGCTTCATGTCGAGAGCGTCAGTGCGCGCGCGGACGGTCACGTGCGCCAAAGGCACACCAGCAGCAGTGCGTAAGTCGAGGATGAAATTGACATAGCTCGATCTCAATTCAGAGCGCGCGAATCTCTCTTTCTCTAAGCTCGGGCCGATTTTTTTCCTCGACGCGTTTTGGTTGTGATTGATGAAAATTGCCAGAGACTCGGCAGGAAAAAATAAGCTATCCATCAATCGCGCGTTCGATTATCTCTCAAAATCCAAGTCCTCTGGACGTTTCTTCCTTTCTCGCAAGAGCACAGAGATAGGCGCAAAGAGAGAGAGAGAGATGCTCTTGTCTCGGGATCGCGACTCGTCCGTCACAAGTCAAGTGCAACTAAATCGCCGGCTACTCGGAAATAAAGCAAAGCCCCGCGCGCTGGCCTCTCTTTCTCTCTCTCTCCGGCGTATAGCGCGCATTTAACGGTGCAGCTCCGCGTTTCGGGCTAAATTAACGAGAGTATTCCAGGGATTACCAAGGAGGAGGTATGCGCAGGTTCCGCGAAAAACGCCCGGGATATATTCGCGTCACGATCAGCGGGGAAAGTCGCCGGGTGAAGGAAGGGGGGTCGAAGAAAAGCACGCTCGCTATACACTCGGCTGATTCAGTTCAGGCGAATGAATCAGCAGCAGCTCGTTTCTTATTCGCTTTAAGGCCCCGCCTCTGCCCACCCCCCCTCGAGCGTAAAGCATCCTTATCGCGCTTGCTTCTGGATTTTTTTTTCGACAACCTCCTGATCGCTGGAGATTACTTTGCTCCGAGCGAGGCAAGAGAATAAAGATCCGAGCGCGCGACGAGCCTGGAATATGCAGCCGCGCGATGGATATGCGCTTGCGTTTTACTCGGGGACTTTTGGGGATTTACGATGATAGGGGGGGAGGAGAGATTCCGCAATTGTATATCGCGTTTGCATACTCCTCTCGTTCCGCGCGCTTGTAAATCGGGAAATTACAAATGGAATTTCGAAAATCGAGATGACCCGACGGGGCCTCTATTTAATTACGACGTGCAGCTGAAAAGAATCGCGTATAACCGAAGCGCGGTAGTCGTGATCGGCATCTCTCCCGGTCGCGAAGCACCCGGTGGCGGAATATTATGAATTCGCCGCGGGTAAGTTGGCGTATATACAGTCGTCGAGCGAGGATTTGCCGTAAAGCACGTGGAATTTATTGGAGCCGCCGGGAGAGACCCTCGCTGCTGTACACCGGTTAAAGATTTCTTTATTCTCCCGCTGATTTGTCGCGATCTTTTATCTTCGCCAGCTCTATCCTCCTCCCCCAGCCAGTCTCTTTCTTTCTCCGGCTCTCTTGCACAAGTGCAGCTCGTCGCTTTCTCCGTATTGTAAAATTTAGTACGGCCGACCTACATCGCCCCAGCCCTCGGTGATTTTTCTTCCTCACGGTCCTCCTTTTTACTCGCGGCATCAATTTTATTTACGTCCTCTCTCTCTCTGCCACCGTCATCAGCGAGCTGCTCCACCTCGCTCGGTGTCTCGCGCTGGTTTCAATCCCAATATCGTCCCGATTCGCGTCGCAGCATCTATAGACACGTTTACGACAAGCCGAAAAAAGAAACGGCATATATACCGATCTGTTCGTATACCCAACGGATCAAGTCGATCGATCACTCGGGTAATTCTATTAACCGGACGAATTCGCCGTAGCTCGTACGGTCCCTTGGAGTTTTCCCCATCGCCGATTTCCCGTGGCTTTCACCTGTCGCCCGAGCAACGCGCCGATATGGCTCAATCCCGATATTCCCACTTGCGTGTACAGTGTATGGTGTGTGTATATATATATATATTGCACGCAACATCGTGGAGGGAAGCGTATAGGCAAATTGATCGCGAGGAGAAAACGAGCCGCCGCGAATTGGTGGCGTCGGCGAAAATGACGTTTCAATTACACGTTAAATCACGGGCGCCAATGAGGGAGAGAGAGAGAGGGAGAGGACCTCTCCACCTCGTTACCGTTACCGAGCCTTGGATTGATGGTTCACGGAACCCCCCTCATAGCTTATTTACCTCGACGCGAGCTTGAAGACAGGTCTCTCGCGCTCTCTCTCTCTCTCTCTCTCTCTCTCTCTTTCTCTCTCGACGGATTCATTGTCCTTTGCAAATTAATCGCTTCGCTCTTGCGCTTATGCTTTGCCTTTTCTTTTGGAGGGCAAGTCTGAAGTATCCGCTAGCCGATTGTTCGACGGTAATTCGTTGACGAGTCTGCGTTTGTATCCCCGCCGATTGAGTTTATAATAGGAAATTTTCGTTTCTCGATACATCGGCATAGTGTCAGCTGATTTAAGAACGTGCAATTATTTGGCAGTGGGTAATGCGCTTAACGACCAGTGAAGAAAGTTAGCCGAATGAACACCGTACATTCGTACCTCGTCGTTAAAGATGCTGCCCTCTCGGTCAAACTTAACGACCTTTTATTCATCGCTTTTTAATTTGCAATAAGTAAAGATTTTCAATTTTCCCAACATTAAGTTTTTGCGGCTCAAGCGCAATCAAAATAAATACACTCGGCCACTTAATATTCCCCAAGTCGTATTCTCTAATCAAATAAATATATACGGTGCGTATACGAAGAAGGTCTCGCTTGATGGGCCATTATAAACTCTCTCGCTTAACGATCGCGGAATCGAGAATTATAGTTTTGATTATTTATTACACACTCTGTCCGATTTAAGCGCGCATCAATTTGTCAAAACAAGAATCATTAAGCGATAGATCCCCCCTCGGTTATATCCTAATGATCGCTAATAAAATATTCATAACGATCTGTATAACCACAGAGACGAAAAACTCCCCCCTCCCGTTTTACCCCACCGAAAAACCATCAGTCTCGATTTAATCGCACGGTAGCACATATCGGTAAGCCGGCCCTACGGAATCCTCGGTATCAGCTGGCGGCGCAACCGGATCGTATAATTACGACTAGCTTTTGCCGCGATTCGCGGTATCGGTAGATACGGGATCGGTAAAGCTCGAGTAGTCGCACCCGGCTTAATTTAATACCAGAGAGCGAACCAAAGCGAGAGATATAGAGAGAGAGAGGCTGACTTCCCGTCGTCAAAGAGACCTCCCCGTTCGTCTTTGCTCTCCTTTCGCTTAGGCACGCTAATTCGCGGCGGCCTGTCTCTCTCGCGCGCGCGATATCGGCAGAAGGAAAAACGAGCTGCACTCGGCACATCAATCCCGGGGGCTCGTGGCTTGCAAAAAGAGCAGCGGCAACCTTTCGGCTCGCGACGCTCCAAAATCGAAGATCGAGTTCTCCGAGCGAGAGCGGGCGCGGCTTTCGGAGCACACACGAGCCGGGATAAAAAACACGAGTGTTTACGGCCTATCTGTTGGGCCGCGCGCGCGTGTGTGTCTATACGGGCGAGGAAAGGTTTTATCGGCGCGCGACTCTCGCGTGATCTCCCGCGCGCTCTTTACCTAGGATTTGTTTATGTAAGGGGGATGACAGGTGGCCTGTGGGGGGGAAGGGGGAGATTTGTGGAGTAGTAGCCGTGATGGTAGTGTTCTTGGAATATGTTTTTTTTCCCTCGTGTTACTTCTTCTTCTTCTTGTTCGTCTCCGTTTTCTTCTTCTTCTTGTGGTAGTACGGATTTGGAGCTAAATGCCGGATAGATGATCGGTACCGCTGTGATGGACGATATTATTGACGTGGTAATTGCCGGCTTTTATCCTTTTTGTATTTGCGTAATGCGCCGGCTTGCACATAGAGACTCCTATGCATTTGTCTGTGCGGGAATATGTGTGTGTGTAATGTTATTAAGCAATAGTACACACCAGTGAAAACCTATAATTATAATGTAATTTCGTATATGAATAAGCTTAATTTGGTTGTTAAACGCTTGTCTGATCGGATCGAGTTATTTACTACTTACGCTTTATTATTTGCATAAATTTAAATTTATATTCCCGGCGAGAATTATTCTTCGATAAAGCATCGGCAAAATCAACAATATACGCACCGGCCTCTTACTCGCACACAGCTCGCAGTCGTACCGTTTAAAAAATTCATAGTCTACAATCGCATAACATATACAAGTCAATCGTACTCCCCCGTTCAATAATCGAAAACTCGATCTTACGAAAAGATAAACCCTCTCGAACTGAGGCACATCCGTCGATGCTCTCTCTCTCTCTCTCTCTCTCTCTCTCACCCTTACACCCAATTTCTCAGCTGCCTGAAGCCGCGGACATTGTAGAGGGAGCCCAAAGGGAGCCCTATCGAAAAGTCATCGGCCGAGAAGGCGACTCTCGTCGTGCCAAGTCGACGCAAAGCATCCGGGGGCCGCCGCTCCCCTCGTCAATCTCGGCAATATCCGACGAGGTGCCGCGCGACTTTGCGCGGGGGGGGGGCTCTAATCACGGCCGCCGGAAGCGGGCCAATCGGCGCGCGGCCGGCTTCCGCGCCGATTGGAGGAGAGCGCGCGAGCGGGGCTCTTATATACTTTGGCCCAGCCGCTCGCGGCTACCAGCAGCCCTCCGGCGCCGGAACGTTAATTGCCTCGCGGGGGTCGGACGCGCACACCCTATACGAGAGCAAGGACACCCCCTGCTGGGGATCCAGCGGTAGGAGAGGCGGAAAAGAACGACTGGTCCCGGCTGAGAGCAGCGCCGAGAGTAACCGCCCCGATGGACGACGGGGTGCGCTTTTCGAGGGAAGAGCACGGGGGGCTGGCCTACGCACCGAAGGTTAATGATTTTTCTTCTTTTTTCGTTTGGGGCTACTGTCGACTCTGTTTAAGGGGAGCAACAAAATGGCGAGAGCACTCTAGGATATAAGAGACACGCCTTTTTGTACAAGCTCATTTGTGCGTTTTATTATTATTTTTTTTTTAACTTGAGATATAATGGAGAGTTTTTTGGAGCGAACGTGAGTAGAGAGCTCTCTTTTTTTTTGGTGTGGACGAATCGGTTATGGCGCGAGCACGCGATGACGATAAATCTCGAGAGCGGCCGATTCTTCTCTGCAGACACGCAAAATTCATTTATAACGCAAAGTCCATTCTCGCTGGAGAAGTGCGCTGCCGCGCGTCAATACAGTTATAAGAGAGCCCTGGCAATAAAGCCATTTTAAAAGCAGTATAAGGTGCGTACGCGCGCGTGTGTGGCAGCGGCGGAGAAGAAGAAGAAAAAAAAAGGACAAGCTGTACAGAGGAGAATCGAATAGAGCAGAGCGCGGCTGGCAATCAAAGCACCGCTTTCTACTTCGTACAGTCACGGACGCGCGCTCCCCGAGATTTTCGCGGTAGACTCGAAAAAAAAAAAAGAAAGAAAAAGAAATGGAGTTTATACCGTGTGCGTAGACGACGAGGAAGGGGAGCGCGCGAGGGAAGGAAAAAAAAGTTAATTGAACACGCATTTATAATTAATCGACGCGGCAGACGTGTATAGCTGTGTAGGAGATCGATAAGAAGGACTTGCGCAACACACGCGCCGAGGCATTTTTACGCCAGGCAATAACCTCGATTTGTGCCGATATACTTTGCGCCGCCGACGAGGACCTCGCCGTGCACATAACACGCGCGCGCGCGCGCGCGAGAGAGAGAGAGAGAGAGAGAGAGAGAGAGAGAGAGAGAGAGAGAGAAATAGTGACGCGCGGCTTTTATTCTGTAATTATTTTCGAGATTGAAATTGTTCTGCACATCATTCACGCCGGGGCTGTTAAAACCGGGCCTGCTCTCGCGAGCTCCTCAAGCTCTTCCACTATAGCATTTCCACGATACATGTGCTTGCGCTGAGGGCGGCCGCGAGAGACTAGTTATTTGCCACTCTCGTTGCGCGTTTGTTGCCACCGCTCATCATTCCCCATTACGCTTGCGTCACACTGCGTGTATATCCGATGTACATAGACGTTTACTTACACGCGCCCGCACACAGACGGGTGTCTGAATTTTTATACGCAATTATAAAACGACTTCTTCTCTCTATGGCATTATGTGGTTAAGATTTTAATGCTAAATTAATAAATACCTTTAGAGCCGAGAGAAAGAGAGAGAGAGAGAGAGACGGTCTCGTTATGCAACGGCCACCCGACAATGCTATTGCATAACCCGTAATATTACTCATATACCCCCGGCGAACTTAACTCCCGGCGCACGCGCGCACCCCAGAGCCGTGGAAATTATCCTGATAGAGGAATCTCCTTAGATAAACGTTAAAGAGACGCGATCTCAACCAGATGTAACTCGCTTTCCTTCTTGCCGACGTGCACCCGTGTGTGTAAAACACTGCCTAGGATTAATATGCTAATTTCGGTAAACCGGTCGTTCTCGCGCGAGCGCCCGATTACCAGTTATATTTTTGTCAAATCCCAGGGGGATATCAATCGATCATAAAGCGCGACTTTTTTCTTTCTCAAACAGTTAACTTTCACCTCGACGAAAAATCAACTTTCACCCGATCGGTCGCAAAGCGTCCTGCCGAATGCATTGGACAGCCGTTAATCGTTAATGATTATTAATCGTCTGTGGAGGGAGGGCACACGAGGCTGAGGTACGAAACTCGTTAGCCGAGCTAAGACTGCGCCGCGCATCTCTCGTCGGTTCCGGAAGCCCCCTCGCGGATTCCACGGGGCGCTTTGAGAGCTTTATTAATTTATCAGGGCCGAGCGCGGCGTAATAATCACGTCACATAATCCCCTCGTAAATCACCGAGTCCTACCGCCGAGTCATTAAGCCTGCAGCCGGAGAGGAGGGCTCTCTCTCTTGAGTGTGCTTTCCTTTTTATTTTTTGTTGTTGTTCGCTCTCCTCTTGCTGGTCTTATATTTGCGTATGCTGCTCGTCAGTCGTTGCGGCTTGATGAGTCAGGGGAGCCACGGGAGATCGGGCCTCTGACGAGGCGCTCTTGACTCGGCTCTGTATGTGTGTACACGTACGTCGTCGGGGTCTTCTTTTTCGGTCGGTTTTGTGGATGCGGAAAAATCAGCGTTGTTGGGACCGATGAGATCTTAATCGAGCGAGCGCGCGATGACGTTGGACACGGCCAACAAGTGGGCGCGGGCCTCTTGTTAAACACGCCTTTGCCTTTGTTTTTTTTTCAGAAAATTTCTCTTGGATATACGTGTGTACGTTCGTGTATGACTGATGTAACGCACTTCTCGTTATATACAGTCTGTCGTAATACTAAACGCGGCGATTCCTCGCGGTTACCCCTCCCTCAAACAATACGTATAATTATCGCAGCTGACTAGCGCCGAGTAGTAATCGCTTTCACGTAATCATAATCATCTCGTACCTACAGGCCGGCAGTTTACCGATATTCGTCGAGTCTCCCCCCCTCCCCCTGAAAAAAAAGTTGCAAAAGCCGCGATTGCAATCTGACGGCTGCTTCGTCGTTCGATTAGCCTATTCCTCCCCGCGCGCGATTTCAAATTCATCTTCTCTGATTTTAAAGACGGAATTAAACGCCGAAACTTTCTTCCGTGCGAGTCAGCCCGAGAGAGCCTGCCGTCGTAAACTAGACCGAATTGGCTAGAGGAGTAGCACACGGACAGCCAACTTCTCGCTCGCACCATAAACCGTCTGACACAGATTATATTCGTTAATTCCCGGTGTTCTCAACGAAGACAGCCGCGCCAGACACGCGCTAAAAGGCATTTTCGCGATGCGCAGCTGTAATAACCATAATCGTTGCGCGCCTCGTCCCGGCAATTAGAGAGCGAAAGAAAGATAGAGAGTGGCAGATGGAAAGAGCTGGTGGCCGAGTGGCTCGTGAGAACGATTGAATTCGACGTTCGCGGCACAAGTGACGGGCCGAGAGACCCGCCGAAAAACTACTCGACGATCTTCCGATACGATTAACGGTATCGGCATCCAGCCGAGAGAGGAGGAACGAATTCACCTCGATCGAACGACGACGACGCACGTGCGCCTCTGCGGAGAGTATATCTTTTGCCTCCTGCTTTCCTTCCCCTCTCTCTTTCTTCTTTTTGCAGTCTGTCTTTTTTTTTGTCCTTCTTCTTCCTCTTCCTCTTCTTCTGCCTCGTCTTCTTTATTGGTCCGGTGAAATTAGATCTAATTTGAATATATCGCTGGAAGATTATGCTAATGTAACCCGAGAGTTATGAAAATCCGTAATTATGCGCGTTTTCGGCGAGGGCTTTGAATCCGATCTGACCTAATTTAACGACTTTAATGAGATTATTCGCGACGCCTGATACTCTTTCGATTTCTTTCTTTTTTTCTATTTACGAATACTTACGTAATATTCGATACCTTAATGTTTTGCAAAAGCTTGTAAAAATTATAAATACACTTTTTCAAATTTTTTTAAAATTTATTCAAAGCTATCGTCAAATTTGTTCCTACTACGACCGCTATTATTAAAAAATATTCCAATCGAAATTCAAAAACAGAGGATTACCGACGAAAAATCATCTTCTATTCGAAAAAAAAATGTCTCGCATATAAAAGTAGGCCGCATCAATCATTCCTCTCATCGTCCGGCCGAAAATGTCATCAGAAAAATCATCAAGCCACTCGAAAGCCGGACACACCCACGTGACAACTTTGAAATCTCCGCGAAACACAGTCTCGATCCACTTTGAGGCTAAACCTCCGCCTACCACTTACACTCGCATACAGCCTAAGGGAAGAAGGAGGGGATGCCGAGGGGGAATCAGGCCGAATTTTCATTGGCAATTCCGTGGGCAGGCGGCGTAGTTTTTAATGCCGAGTGACGGGCGTTGACGCCAGGATACACAAACGCGCGCGCTCATACGATGATCAACCGTGATAGGGGCCGCACGCAAGAGAGAGGGAGCAGAGGGGGGGAGGGGTATTAGGCCGATTCACGCTTATCGCGATCGGACGTCCCGCAAGCCACGCGCTCGCTAGGCCCGGAGCATGTTAATGTTCCCTTGCGCCAGCTCACTATCCCCACCCCTCACTCTCTCTCTCGTTTTATCTATCCTCCCGTTGGCTGGCTGGATTATCAGGTTAGGAGGATCTAAATTATAAAATAATTTAACCTTTTTTTCCTCCCCCTCCCCAGCTCTGCCGAGGCAGCGCGTAGTTCGGCCGAACTGGTTTGTAACGTCTAAATAATTTTGCTCTTACCCGGGGCACGTGCTCTCGTAAAACGTTTGTTTTGATTATCGCGTGCGCGGGCCGTTTAGTTTTTCCCCATCCCCGCGTGGCTTTATTTTTCCGAGCCTTAAATTTTCTCTCTTTGTCCTCTAACGTCGTCGTTGTCGTGGAGTTTTCGTTGGATCATTTACAAGATAACGCTTGTTTA
The DNA here is from genome assembly GCA_030522585.1 of Anagyrus pseudococci. Classification (NCBI taxonomy): domain Eukaryota; kingdom Metazoa; phylum Arthropoda; class Insecta; order Hymenoptera; family Encyrtidae; genus Anagyrus; species Anagyrus pseudococci. The sequence goes on along the minus strand of JAPYYQ010000549.1, from coordinate 14,167 downwards.
ATGGACGGATTAAGACACGCGCTCGCGCGGTGGCGTTTTTCAAAATTTAACGATCGTGTCTTTTAACGTTCTTTTATTGTACGGTCATTTAACCCGCGTCACACATGGGAAATTGATTAAAGCGCTTGGATAGAAAAATATAAAATATATTACGATCCCACGTCGTGTCTTACAAAATCCAAGCGGGATAATCAGCAGGAGTTAATCGGCAGGCTTGCACAAGCGTTTTCCGTGTATTAAAAAAAAATCTAAAGTCAAAACGTCATATCTATAAAAAAAAAGAAACGCACCTGTTAGAATAACAACGCAAGAGGAAGAAGAAGAAATAAAAAACATTGTGCCAGGCGAGAGAGAGAGAGAAGAGTCGAGATAAAAGGAGGCGCGTGAAAGTATTATAAACTGGTCCTCCGAGAGAGAGAGAGAGAGAGAGAGAGAGAGAGAGAGCCTTCCTCTCATTAACCTTTTTGTCCCTCCGGTCCCGCCCTCCTCGTTATACCCTTGGCGCTTTCGCGAGCGAGAGCGGCTTCTCTCGTTTCCGCGTCATTAATTAAATTCAGCGAGGAAGTTGAGGCAAAGAGCACACCTCTCGCAGTGACTCAAAATAATGAGGGACCAAAATCAAACCCCCACCCTCTCTCCGTTGTCGGCATACCTAAGATCCTCTCGAAATCGGGTCGTTACAGTCTAGAGCCCCGCTCCTGCTCCTCGGCGGCAAGCCGGCGTCGTAAACGATCGTAATAATTTCAAAAAGGCCACCGACACTTTTTTGCGTTGGCCTCGTAAAAGCTCGCTAATACTTTGTTCCGCGCGTACGAGGGCATCTCTTGAAGCGCCAATCGAGGACTAATTAATACGGTAGTATAGGCGCTTATACGATATCAAATTGTTATGTTTATTTTCGCGACTCTATCACGAGAACTGCTCCCTCTCTCGCTCGGTTTTTTTTTTCTCAATTAGTCACGGCGCGCTCTTTAGCACGAGAAAAGAGAGAACAATTAAAATGACAAATGCGCGCGTAACAGTTTCGCGGCGATGCCACGATAAATCAAGAGAAGCGACGTTTTTTCTTCGCACGCGAGAGAGAAGTCACGTATATACATATATGCGCGCGAGACATCAAATTGAATAAATTAATAAGCTGCAGGTTGAGAGCAAGAGAGAAAAGGAGAGCGAGAGAGATGACTTCAGTGCGTCGCGAGGTGAAACAAAAGAAGCACGTGAGGCAGGAGAGAGATCCAAGCGCGCTCAAAGAAGCCCAGTGTGTGTAACGCAGCCGTGATAAATCGGACACTCCGTCCGAGGGGGAGGTTGGAGAACGCGATCGTCGCCAGGCTTTACGAGCGCTTGTCCTCGTTTCAACAATCAAAAGATAAATAAGCCGTTAAAAAACTTGAGTTAAGGTGCAGCGGCTTTTAAACGTAATATAAGAGGAGAAAAATAATATACAAGTCTCGGGGGGGGGGGGGGGCTGCCGCTGCGCAACTCTTTTCTCACGCGCGACGTCTGCTGTGCGCTCTTTTGTGCCGGCTGGCTCCTTTATATGAATAATTACCCCTGCTGTCCAAAGATTTCAATGACTTTTTAATATAGTTATACGATAATTGAATCTTCACTCTTTTTTTTCTCTGTAAGAAAAGTAAGAGTTGAGCTCGTCTCGGTTCTACGCGTATGGCAGTTCGTCCTCGTTGATTTTCTAGATAAGTTTGATCGACATTTTATTCCCTCCATAGTATTCTTTTCATACTTCTATTTTTTATTGTAGGCTCAGTCGTGATTTACGCGTTATTTTACATTCTGCAGCTATACGATTTTAAATAGCGACCATGTAACAAAAGCTAACATTTCAATGAGTACATGTCTGGCGTCCTATCTCTGTATGCTGAGGCCTAAGTGCATTAGCTGGATTAAAGACACAATTTGCGAGACGGAAATTGTATTTTGAGCTTGTATTACGGTGTATACTAGATACAGGCAAAATAGATAATGACTTTCAAACTTTCGCGTTAGCTCCTTTTTATTTTCAATAAAATTAGTTTGTATGCGTTCAAATATACATGTTAATTTACATTTGTTTTTAATTTTATCGACATTTAACTCATTGCCATTTAGGCCGTTAACATGTCAGCTTGTACTTACAAGCTAAATTGCCTAATGGCAGTCGGACGCCTATGCGTTTATCTTAATTCTACTTACCGTACATCAAGTAGACTATTGGCAAAACTACCGGCGTTCTGGGTACACGCGTTTGTGTACCGAGAAATCCCGTCAGAAGCTACAAAATGCTCGCTCGTCATTATTGCGTAATAATATTCCTAGTTACGCTACAAAACTCCCGAAGAACCTGAACATATTTCGATCTTGGGGGGGAAAAAAATAAACGAGGATAGATCAACAGCTCGCTTATTTCTCGAGCGTTCGCTTGGCGCGAGGCCCGTAAAAGTCCGAGCTTCCGATACCCGCGTCTTGATAAAACGAGGCGCGAGAGGAAAAAGTCCCTTTTTAGGCGCAGCAAACTGCATTTTAGGAGCTGAAAGAGATCGCGGCCAGGGGGAGAGACGAAGTCGCTCGCGCGCCGATTGGACAAGTAGCGGCGCGGTCTGTCCCCCCCCCCTCTTTTCCCTCTCTCTCCAGGGCATAATTAATTCGAAGCCAAGCTAGCCTTATAGCCCATACGTTGGAATGTCTTTGGCGCAAACAGCTGATTGACGTTTTCTCCCCTCTTACTCTTTCTCTTCCATTGCACCGATGATAATTATGCGTTTCAGCTCTGCGCTAAGCGGATTTTCACACTTGTAATTCGCCTAGGAGTCTCCGCGATTTAATATTCAATTATTACTTTAAATATTATCTCTTCTTGCCTGGTAATTAGTGCTCATTAAATTTCATAACGCACAGGGGGGGGGGAGGTCGCGGGCTGAGAAAGTGTTCAATTGGTTACGGGGAAAAATTTGTCTCTCATTTGTCGGGGGCTTAGCCTTTAATTTACGACGCGGATTTCGGAGGTGTTTTAGCATGCCGGACAAGCAATTTGACTTTCGTGTTTATATGTATGTATATGTTTTATGAATCGGCATTGCAATGTAACGAAGCTCTTATGTATATACACGAGTGATTAAGGGAGATTCATTATACGCGAAGATGAAATAAACGTGGGAGTTGCGCCATTGTATATGAACTTGTAATTATTTAAAGTAGGTATTTACCGAGTAACAAGTTGTCAATTACAGTAAATATTATTTATTTTTCTTTTAAACAGGCGCGCAGTCAGTTAGACGATAGTTCGTTAGGAAAGAAGTGCATAAAATTAAAAAAAAAACGTTGGCGTGTTAAGTACCCGTGAGTAATATTACAGTTATGCGAAAAAGAGAGAATAGTTTAACGTTAGAGGCAAAATTTGCTTATTTTTTTTCTGTTTAATATAAATGACAATAAGTATGTACCCTTGACAATTTCAATGCTATATCAACACTGACAACTTGAAAATTTTAAAATTACATCAGTGAAAGTGACGCATACGAAGAGAGGAAAAAAAGTGCCCGGTATTCACGTCCGCGCGATGAACTCGATATTAAGCCCGCGGAGTTTAAATGAGCAACTTGTTGCAGCTTTCTAACTGAATATATCCGCGCTGAAATAGCGATTTTATCCCACAATTAATTATACTTCCTGGAATGCATCCATTTTTCCGAGCTCCCTCTAGCCACGAGCACTCAACGTTCCAAACTCATTTTAATTTACGCTTATCAAGCTTTCTTCCCCATCCACGTTCTTATAACAAGAGACCTCGTCCTATCTCGACCTGCCCACAAATACATCCGAATATCAATCAATAGTTTTTTTTTCTAAAAAAAGAAAAAAAAACCGACTCGAACAATGAAAACTAAGGCACTTGGAGAGACACGTCAGTCTGGCAAGAGCCCTGAAATCTCAGGAAGCCAGCTTGCTCCAATCGATCGCTCTCTCGTTCTCTCCTTTGCTTCTGGTCTTTATTTCTCTCGGCCTCCCCTATACTCGAGCTGCCCCCGGACTCGTTGGAATGAAAATTATAGTCCGTAGCCAAGGCACGAGCGCCATTAGGCGGCCGGTGGCGTTACATGCCACCCCGCTCCCTCCTACTGCTCTTTCTCTACTTTTTTATTTCTATTTATGATGTCCGACTGGGGGGGGGGGGGTTCGAACGAAAAATAAAAAGGCTATGCTGTTTGTCGCACTGCCGAGATCGGTATATAGAGATATGAAATTGCCACGAGACAAGGTCCGAAACTAGGTTTCAGGCGTAGAGAAACGAGAGATTTGAAAAAAGAAAAGGGTAAGAGAATACTTGAAAAGTATATCTTGAGTAATTTACCAGCTGGAGTACGGATAATTGCAAAGAGAATAGATTCTCGGAAATCGTCCGGCAAATGATAAATCACACGAGTCAAACGAAAAAGAGTGGTCTATTTCACATATCGAGAGCCACATGCGCGAGCATTATTCACAGTATATCAGCCATTGTTTATGATCGATGCAAATATTTAACGTCTCTCGGCTCGTTCAGCCTGCCCCCTGTATACGTCGCTTTGGAATTCATCAAAACTAAGTGCAGGCTAGCGCGCTCGCGCCCGAGAGCAAATAAATATTAATAACGGATTATTTTGATTAATCGTCTTTGGGAAATGAATTAATAGTTTCAAATTATACACACACTTATAAGCCGCGGCTTTTGAGAGAGAGAGAGAGGAGAGTCGCCCTGTTGAATAATTAGCCGGTAAACGGGCCGCCATTTATTTTCACGCGCCGGCAAAGCGCGCTATTATCATTAGTGCCCTCCCCCTCGACCCCTCCCCCCGATCCCCGAGATCGGTAGCTTATACATTATAACCTCCCAATGCCATTCCAGATACGCGATTCAATCAGCGAATCCCTCGCCGATTATACGCGCGCCGCTGCAAAAATTTATCGATCCGTTAGCAATCTTTGCAGCATTTAACCCGGGCTTCCATATTCCTCGAGACACACAAGACGAGGAGATCTTAAGGCCAGCCGGAGTTGCTCTCCGTAATTATCCGAAGGAACCGTTCGTTCAGGGCGTTCGGCTGCGTGACAAATTATTCCTCGGGCACTTGTCGTCCTTAGCCATCTTCCAACTCTCCCTTGCGTACACGCCCGTTTCCCCCATGATTTACGACGCTCTCTTGTAACGCGCGTTCGCGATCGTTCGGACTCATTTTCGGGAATACGATCCTATCGTGCCTATGCGTATAGCCGTGCGTATGCGTATATTGACAGGGCAAGGCTATCGCATTAGAATTTATCGTCGTCGTTATTGTCCGCTGCTAGCCTACGCTGCTATTAATCTTTTCGACTCTCTGCGCGCGCGCACCACCCGTTTGATTGATTTCACACAGCCCGCGCGCGCTTACTTTCGCGCGGGCTTAACGAGCCTACGCGCTAAACGATTTTCAAGCGGAATTCAAAATGACAAAGCGCGCTTGTGTACGCACAGTCGAAAATCGCTAAAAACTTATCGATTCGTCAAGATCGAACATTTCCGCGTGCGTGCGCGCGACTGACAAAAGTATTCGACTTGTCGACAATAACTGCGCACGATCGTCTTCAATTTCGTAAGACGCAGTTTAGCCGCCAGTACGTAACCGCTTGGAATATCCATGTAACGCTAATCTTCGCCAATTCCAAAAGCGCCGTTCATTTTCACCGCTGCAAAACTGCCCGACGGGATAAAGAGCCTTTTGGTTTGTGAAGAAAAAGAAAACAACAGAAAGAATCGAAATTGTAAATGCGGAAACGCAAATATCCTCCTCTTGTTCTGGCATCTTGTATAATGGACAGAGAAAGGATCGGCGCGTCTTATTTATCATTAGCCAGGCGTCGCGAATTGGCGTACGAAAAGTCGCGTACAAAGCATGGACGAGTAGATTAATCCCCTGGTATAGGAGCGTCGCGGAAAGATAGAGTCGTGGAATTTTCGATAACGCGCATCGCTCATTGTCCCGGCTCATTTGCATCAACTGATGACTCTGTCAGATCGTGTTTCCTCTCTCTCTCTCGTTACGTATAGACTCAGGTTGACGGGTAATTAACATAACAGCGTGTCCTGAAAAGTCCGACCGCGAGGCGTTTTAAATTTGATCCCAGCGTTTGAATTATAACGTCGTGGAAATGTTTCAACGTTATAGTCGGATTCCCCGTTGCTCTATACACGCGTTAAGCGAGTGTTTATTCGGCCTTATCTCGGCATACCATTGATCATCTCTCCCTCCTGGAAATACCAACATCTTAAAATCGCTCTCGAGAGCGTAATTGAATTCGGTTCGTTGTAACTTACGACTAACCCCCCCCCCCTGCTTTTAATGAAAATAATTCCCCGAAACTGAAAATCGAAAACATTCGAGAGAGGTCCGAAGGTATTATAAGACCAGAGCAAGTATCTCTCTCTCGCGCGCGAAACAATGTGAGCAAGGAGTGGGGGGTAGAGAGAAGGGCATAAGTGCCTTCATTATCGATACTCCGTTCTCTCGAGCAATGCGTTATTGGCCTCGCCCCTTCCCCTGCCCTTATCCAGTGAACCGCGACGCTCTTAAAATTGCCTTCCCCTCCAGCGGACCTTTTCGGTAAAAGGGGGAGAGCAGCATTCGTCAGGCTAATAATCTCCAAGAGCGGCGGCGGCGGCAGGCCAGTGCGATGTAGCGCTTGCGCTCGTCTTTTTCCCTCTGCTAAGATGCCCCAGCCGAGGCTCCTATGGCCAATAAGCCACGGATGCTTTTGACCCCTGCCCCGCTGCTCCCTTTTCTTCCGCTATTATTAAGCATTCCAAGACCTGGCTCTACCCCATTCCCTCCTCCTCCCCTCATGTATCCGATATGCAATAACCCGAGTTATCGGATGCAGCGTTTATAAGGAATGAAAATTCGGTAAACTGGAGAGTCCGATGTTTACGCGCCATGGAGCTCTGCAATAATCCAAGACTCGACTCGACAGTATAAGGGTATACGTTTTTTTTTTATTTTGACGATGTGTATCGGAACGCGTATAAAATTTTCTAGTGCGGCTAAGAAACAACGTATATTCTTTTCTTGAAATATTGAAATTCCATTATGTACCTTTTTTTCGGAGTCAGAGTCGAAGGGAATTTACGAATCGAGAAACAACGACACTAACAAACGAGCGAAAACAACAAAACAAGGGGGGAAACGATGAAATCGAACTTACGCGATCGGAGAAAGCTTTTAACTCGTGTGCCCCCTAAGCTTTTACCGCGTGTGTATAAATTCGAAGCCGCGGTAAATTATGCCGATTGCCGGAAGATCCAAAAACTTCCAAGCGACTAATTTCGTTGGCAGAGGGAGAAAAATAAAAAATTCCAAAAGTCCACGGGCTTCGTGCGCCTGCTTGTAGCGCATATAGAAGCGCAGCGCGGAGCGATTAATTTGCCGAGGAAATTTGAATTGGCGGCTTTAGAAAGCGCGCGACTGATAAAAAAGCTAATCGAGAGAAGAGAAGCTTCCTCTCTCGTCGTGCGTCTATATGCCGGAGACGAAATAAAAAAGCTCTTTCTCCGTGGCTTTCTCCGAGTTATAGCTAATATCGCTCTGTGCGCTCGGCAACAGCGAGTCGTCTCTTCTTTTCTTCGTCGCCGGCTGCTGCTTCTTCTTCCTCGTCGTCGCTATATAATTGCGAGCGTATAGAAGCTTTTCGAAAGGGTTGTACGGCATGCAACGCGTGTATACATGTAATTGCCGTCTCGTGATCGTGGTCGTCAAACGGCAGGCGCTCCGATGCTGCTCTGCCCGAGAGAGAGAGAGAGAGGAGGAGGCAGGTTGGAAACTTGTTTTTAGCCTGCCTCGCGTACGTGACGTGTCTAAGGTGCGTTCGGTAACTAAGCCTGGCGCCTTGGAAGCCCGTCGATCTTGATTCTGCGAGATAAGAACGGGGATGGGGCTGGATTCTAATGCCTCGCTTTTCTTGGTACTCGGCCCCGAAGCCAGCCTTTTCTACGTATCTAGGCAGGAAATTATATATATCTGGCCTTTTGATTCTGACTTTGTCTCGGCGCTCGTTAGCTCTCGAAATTTCTAGGATACTCTTTTCTCTCCCGTTTGAGTTTTTGAAATTCAATACTCAGGATTTTTAGAAAACCATCGAAATCATTATTTCAGTGATTGTCCGGGGGAAAAAAATAGCCTCTTTTTTCTAAGTTATCGATTTGAGCTTGTTGATTATTAGAGTAACGATTACAATCAGCATCGCGCCCAAAATAACGGCAGCACGCGTTCACCTCGATTAAAAGTGAACTTATCGCGCGTCGTATTAAAATGCAAAACACGTCGGAGTACTGGACTCTTTGCTAAACATGTACATCCTCCTATCGCATGAAACAAAAGAGAGATTAACATTCATCTCCGCGCTAAATCTCGATATAACCCAAATATACTCGAAGAAAAAAAAAGAAAAGACCAGTTCTAATCTCGTCAAGCGTATACAATACATCCGGAATCTTAATCCGAAAGAGCGAAACACCCCTCCACCAAAAAAAAATCTCGATCTAAGAAAGAGATCCAGTCTCTAACCCGACAATTACATAATTTCAGATATGAAGCCATCGGAGCGAGGGGAGAAGGCAATGCTGTCGGGCAACGCACAGCCCTCGGACGTGTTCTGCTCGGTGCCGGGCCGACTGTCGCTGCTGAGCAGCACGAGCAAGTACAAAGTCACAGTGGCGGAGGTCCAGCGGCGATTGTCGCCGCCTGAATGCTTGAACGCGAGTCTCCTCGGCGGCGTACTGCGGAGGTAAGCGGCAATACAAATCCATTATTTATGTGTCTCTCCTTCTCTCGCTGATTAATCGATTGCTCCTTTATCAATCGCTGCATATACGTTTGCTCTGTCGATTAGCGCGAACAGATGTAATCCCGTTTGAGCATAGGCTAATCCAAGCAGTCCCAAGATAGAACAAGAGAGAGAGAGAGAGAGAGAGAGGCTACCTGTATACGTATCAATTACACGTAACCGACGCGAGCTACGCGTGTTATTCGAAGACACGAAAAATCCTATATAGCGCGACTTTGTGTACGCGCGCGTGTTTCGCGGAAAGGACAAGCTACGCAATGCGTCTCGCGGCATGAATGGGCCTCTCTCTCTCTCTCTCTGTAATCCTCTTTTTTTTCTTCTTCTCCGGCGATAGTTCGCTTGAATGGAGGGGGACTCCGAGACTGTATGACTCTCTGGCCGGGTTATTTATTGCCCCCCCTACGACTTGCGAACGCGCAGCTGTTGTTGCACCCGCAAGCGTCGCGTCCTTTGTAACGCCAGGATATTCCTCCACGACTTCGCGCGTAACGCTTCTAATTGTTCGAAACCTTTCCGATTGATCCGAGAAACAGTACCGCGCGCGCGATAGTCTCTCTTCGCTCATCCCCCAAAGCCCAGAGATCGCGCTCATTAATAGCCCCGGTGCCTATAGTCGTCTCTGCTTTTTCCAATCACCCGGCTTAACGAGCCGGCTCTCGGTGGCTGCGTCACGTTCCTCCTGCGGACCGAACGATCGTGCCGTAGCAAGATCGTTCCGAAGCCCCTCTCCCTTCGCGAGTCGTTCTCGCCCTGCGTTATAGGGTGGCGCCTCGGAGGCGCGAGAGCCGCCGATCGTTACGAGACGAGCAGCGGCCGGGATTAATGATTGCGCGCTTCCTCTCTATACCGAGTCTGCTAAACAACTTGTTTTTGCGACCTATCGAAGCACCGACGCATAAGACGGGTGTTGGATCGAACTCATCGCAATGAGCTTCTGGATGAACTTGAAATTGACTTTGAAACGGTGCTATATTTGAAAAATACAGCTTACACCCATTGTCACTTGTTAGATACGTGTCTGTCGGTGCTGAATTTACGCGGGTCAAGAGGCGCGATTAGAATCTTGGCCGACGACGATGCTCCAGGGAATTCCGTGACGCGGATGTATCGGATTAGACTGCCAGCCGATTTTTGTCGGATCCAGCGACTCCGGGACATTAATGTCGAGACTGGGCCGGATACGCTGCGGCTGAGTGATTTTGTTTACGGCCCTTGCTCTCGCGGTGGGCACACACACACACACACACACACAAACGGGATCTTGGGGTGAATTTAATGATCCATCGAGTTGTATATTTCAGTTTTACTGATGCCGTGTGGGAAAGCAAAAAGGGCAAGGAAAAATCTTTCGGCTGATTTACGTCGGCGCTTGCTCGCGGCTCGCGTTCTTCGCCTTTTAGATAGTTCGCCGTTCGGCTTTTCACTGCGTAAATATTTTAGCCGGGGGTCCGAGCGCGCTCACTTGGACTTATACTGCTTGATGTAACTCTCTTCCTTCCCGTTTTATTCTTGTTTTCTTTTTGTTTTTGATTTGTTGGGAGATTTTTATCTGGAGTTTTAATCGTGTATGAAATTTTGTGATTTTTAGAGTGTATTCGTAACTGTTTGCGTAGTCTTCTAATGTTTTCTCGATTTCCCAAAAGTAACGATTTTAATGCGTCTTATATGCTCTATGATGCCTTCTTTTTTTATTCGTAAGTTTTATCGTACCTTTTTATTTAACGTTTTATCATTTCTTTACAACGGCGATTGATAAAATCTCGTTCGAAACGAGCCCAAGGACTTTTAAAATCAATTTTAAAAGATTTTTTTATGGCACGAGTAAGGAAAATGTAATTTTTATTTTCATGGCGAAAATAAAAGTTGCAATAAAAAATAAAAGCATAGTTAAAAGCGTAATAATAGAAAAGAGGACAATTCATCCTTACAGTTAATAACGGCGCGAGGATAAACGAACAAATGATTCACGAGCGATCGTTAAAAATTTTTCCTTATTTTTTTCTCTTTATTCCAGGGCAAAATCCAAAAACGGCGGACGACTTCTCAGGGAGAAACTCGAAAAAATCGGACTAAATCTTCCAGCCGGAAGGAGGAAGGCTGCCAACGTCACATTATTAACGTCTTTAGTCGAAGGTAATATCCCAATAAACCTTTCCTCGAACGATTTACATACACGAAGTATAATGAAGTATAATCCGGCTTTAATACACCGAAAAAAAACGAAACATCTTAAAATCGCGTTAAACCAACTATTCGTGAGTAACCCTCGCGACTTCATTCCGATAATCAGTCTTATCCGCGCAATCCAATAAAAAGCCAAGCAATGCCCACAGCCATAAAATATTTTCCGAATAGATCTCGACAAATGGGGCTTGCCCCAACTGGCCAACCTATCAAAATCACTCGCTAAACTTTTCCCGCGGATCCTCAGGCTAATGAAGCTCGCGCGCGCTGATTATAATTTACGAGCCAGCCAAGCCCGCAAAGTGCCGCTTTCTCAGGCTCGTCGGTCCAAAATGCGTCGCTCGGCTTGACGTATTAAAAGGCCCGAGAGGTTGACGTACTCGCTGTATTAAGCCTGAGATTCAGCTGATATGGAAATGGTGGGCGACCGGTTGATGTTTATTGGGCTGTTTAATTGTTCCTCCTCTCAATCTCCCCCTGCAATGACGAAACTTTTCAAATTGTCATATGAATGTCTTTTCCTTGTTATTAATCGTTAGTCTAGTAATTTTAATGGCGCGGTTTGATAAAAATTTCGGTATAAATGAAAATGCCGAAGAAAAGTACGCGCTAGCAGAGCTGTGGAAGTATTATGGAAGCTCGGTTAATTTACAAGCAATTAAAAGGCGAGGAACAAGGATTTAGCAAAATTGACAAGACTTATTCAAACGGCCCTTGGATTATTTACGCCCCGAGTCTTTTCGTCGCAAAGACCGTTAAGCGTTTAATGGCTGGAAACATCTCGTTGATTGTCGTCGTTCCTTTAAATCGCCTACGAACGGCTGCGTTTTGTAAACAGGCTCATATTAGAGTACGTTAAAACGCCAACTTTCCTTCGTAATTAAATATCCTTATCGCCTTGGACTTTTAAATATTCTCACGGCTGCAATATATTCTCCTTGTATAAGCTTTGCATTCTTCGTCTACAATATTAAGCTCTTCGTAAACGCGTAAAATTCGTAATTTATAACCGCGCGTACCGCAGGTGGCCCACGGGATTTACAACGACGATTACTTACGCGCGCGCTCGAACAAAACGAGCTTGCGCGTGTGGTCCGTGACGCCGTAATTTTTCGCCTCGAATTCAAGCTTTTCTATTAGCTAACATTTCGCTTGGATATTATTGTCATTACAATTTCGCAATTTTATCCTTCAAATCGAATATTAAGCCAAGCAGGCAAACAAAAACAAAAAAAGAAATCCCTCTAACGCGGCGCGATCTCGATTTTCTCGAGACGTTAAATAATCGTCGCGTCACGGGTTATTAGCCAGGTATATGTAAGTTTCCGCATAAGGGCCTGGAGAGCTTGCCAGATTCGTCGGTCGCGCGCCGCGGCTTAGGCGGCTCTCTCGTCTCTTCTGCGCGTGTCTCTCGCTCTTTTCACCTACCGCGCGCCAGCAGCCCTGTTCCCACACTTTCGCGCCGCGCGCAATCGGACCACTCGCGAGATTGTCATTTATAATGCGCCCTCCCCTCGACTGACTGATTACCCGGCCGACGACGCATAATAGATTCGTCTCAAGAAGAGCGAAGCTCGTGGGAGTACTCGCGTCTGATGTTTTCCCGATTTAACTAGTGTTCTTCGGGCTGAAATTTCGACTTACTTTGCTCGTGATGGACGCGAAATTAATTTAGCGTCAGGACCGTTGCGATGATTTCGAAAGCGTAGTTTTGCTTTCTAAAACTGCCGATTTTGGGGGGTTATTAAATGTATTCCGGCGAACACGCCTGATTGATGGTGATTTTTTTGTGGTTTCTGTTTTCGTAACCGCGTTCGTAAACCGTGTGGGATTAATAGGATGGTAATTAATACGGGTTTGAGCATAGTCTAATGTTTCTATGTTTTTTACGCCGATTTTTGAGTACTAATATTTTCAATTTGCATTACTAAATAACGTGCTTTCCGATTTGTAAACCAAATGGATTTTTGTTTGAGTATATGTGTATCACTTTAGAAAAGCAGTATTTCTTTTTTTTTGCGCGCGTGGAGGCGGTAATGAAAGAATCTCGTAATCTCGAAAGGAAATTTGCCTTAAAATGTAATTAACTTCCCATAAATAATACTTTGTACATCAATAATTTCGAAGATCATTAACGTTACAAATAATACTTATCCCCAAAATAAAGAGACTTCGAAGTCCTCCATATTCAGTAGACGAATTAGAAATCTATCTTGATTGACACCTAACGTTATCTCCGAAAACATTAGGAAAGCAATAAGCCCAGTGTTGTCTCTCTTTCCATCAACCAAAATCAAAACGGTTTTTCTGCCGGCCGTAACCGATCTAACCTACAGCATTGAAAGTCACAGGGGGGGGGGGAAAAAACACGTAAGAGATATATCTCAAACATGGCCAAACAAATGTCTCGAAAATCAGCAACTACCGTTTTCGCCGGTGTATAGGTATAGAGAACACTTGAAATTTATCATCTCGTCCGTTCGTATTTCCATTAAGGATACAATCAAATGCCATTTGTAAGGATGAAAAATCACAAATATCGATCTCGAGTGATCGGGCCCGGATAGACGGAGTGGAGCGTCAAACGTCTAATATACCTGCTGTATAAAGTTTTGATTTTCGTTCCCAGGCTCTTTTGCTCTCTCTCTCTCTCTCTCTCTCTCTCTCTCTCTCTCTCTCTCTTTCTTGAGCGGCAATGGAACGTTTTAGATAATGGTAATTTAGTCATGGCTTAGAAATTGATTTACGCCTCTGCAAATGGGTTTATCGATCGGTGTGGGGGGGGGGGGCGGGGGGGGGGGGGGGGGGGGGGGGGGGGGGGGGGGGGGGGGGGCGTGGTCCGAGCGCGAAGAAAAAAACATAATCATTTCAAAACGCGAAGACGCGCGCGATCGTATCGGTCCGCGCGTATATCTAATAATAGCCTTTTACGCTGCAAAGCCCATATAAACTCGAAAGCTAATTGCCACTCTTTGAAAATGACTTATACGCGTAACGTATATAGCGGGCGACGTACGATTTTGATCAAGTTATAGTGTTACGTACAGCGAGTGGGAAGGGTTGACTCGCGTGGCCCGTAGGCACTTGCAGCGAAAGAAATGAACACTGGTTATTCGGTTGAGCGGTAACTTTA
>JAPYYQ010000548.1:0-96792 GCA_030522585.1 Anagyrus pseudococci | reverse complement strand
GGTATGAAAAAAATTAAATAAGCTTTCCACGTGCCTTTAGTTTCTCTAACTTCATTAAAGTTGCCTAGAAAAGAAAATAAAAACGGAAAAATTAAAACGTGTATCAAGGTATGCAATGCTGCAGCATGTTTTATGAGTTGGTTGTTATGTCTATCATTTGAACACATAAAATAGAATTAAATAACTTTGAACAAAAAAAGAAAAGTCAAATATTAAGTAAACCAACGATGAAATACAAACTCTTGATAAAACTAAAAAAACAAAACACATAACACCAATAAAAAAAAATATCAAATCAAATCTCGAACCTGAACTTCATTGTCCCTATCGCAATACGAGGTTCGCGTGTCTTGTGAATTTCCATTACTAGTTGCTTCAGTCTCTGGAATGTAGTTTTCCGGGTCGTACTCGACGCCGCATTCGTGCGCTAAAAAAGCGACGATAACAATCGCACCACCGCTGAGTACGTCCTCGGGTGGATAAGCGAGTTTCAATCCGTCCACGTCTAAACGCGTCAATTGTTGTGCGTGACCTAGCGATTTTGGTAGCCTGTGTAAGGCCTTATTGTGTCCTACATTTAAAGAGACAAGAGCTTTCAGCTCTCCCAAAGCTTCTGGCAGCTGCTTCAGTTTATTCTCTGACACATTTAGGATCCTTAGACATTTCAAGTGCACTATTTCGTTTGGCAGTTTCAACAAGTTATTATCTTGTAAATATAACTCCTAAAATTATCAGTAATGTATTAGAATTGTATCTTGAAATTATTTTTTTTAATTTTTTCTTGATAGCGTACCTTAAGTGATATGAGGTGAACGATGTCAGAAGGCAAATTGTTTAGTTCATTGGAATGTACATCTAAAACAGTTATAAGGGACAGGTTTTTTAAGGCACCTCCACTTGAGAGCGATCTCAGCTTGTTGCACTGCAAAAGCAGTGTTTCCTTCCTGAAAACCTCGCAGAGTAAATAGGTACTCGATGGTACATTTTCCAAATTGCATTCAGAAAGATCGTACACTGGCGAAGGACTCATCCTGGCCTGTAAAATTTAAACTTGATTAATTTCATAATATTTCTAATTTATTATTTTGAGTTTAACATTCTTCAAACTACTGCATGATTCATAATTTTAAATTATCATTTGAAAATTATCATTCAGATCAGCAGTTACTTTTGCACATAGAATACTAAATTTATCACTGTCACAAAATGTCACATAGACCTGCAATATTCAATAAATTTTTCAATAACAGCTCTTAACCTTTTCAATATTACCTGCTCCAATAATGCATTTAGTCCGTGCATTGCAAAATAAATTTAACATTGTCCACTCTCAAATAAACCAACTAAAATTTCACCAAAAATCTAAACAACTTGATCATCTAACAATCAGCAGACGATTGCCCAATTGACAGCTGATTCTAATAATAAACAAAACCCCACCATCAAAACAAATTGCATCACCGCACCGAAATTCCCCAAAATAACAAAGAACACAAAGCCCCCCCCTCCTTACACCAAACAAAGGGTTTCCCCAAGGAGTCAGACGAAATAAAAACTACGTCGTCGTCGGCCCATTGGCTCTCTCGACTCACCAGGTAGAGTTTGTGCTCGAGCCGAGCCTTGTAATCGACCTTCCCGTGCTTGCCTCCATGCTTGCGCTGGAACGACATAGCTCGCGGCTCATTGTCAGCGGCGCTTGTCTCTTATAATCTCCGCCCTAAACGAGCGGGCCGCTTATTGCCCCCATCATCCTCATCTCGTCCATCCGGCTCAGCCGCCTCGGCCACACTGATGCGATTCACAGGCGCAGTAGCAGCAGCAGCAGACGCGCAAAATACAAAGCAGAAAGACCTCTATCACTGTGTGAGTGTGTTTGTTTTGATAGTCTCCTGCGCGCGCAGTTCGCGTGTATTCCCTGCCTTACCGGCCTCCCACCCCTCGCGTATACATGTATATACAACGCACGCAGCGCTTTGCCGAGAGCTTTGAATAATGGGCTTATTGAGCGTTTTACGGGCTCGCGTGTTTATATTACCAGAGGCTACTTGTTTCTACCTCCCCGTTCCTTTCTTTGTTTCAGCGAAAAACGCGCTTTCGCAAATGCTCGCCTTTCTTTACAACCACCCCCAACCCACCCTATTCTCTCGTACTCCTTTGTGTCTTTCGTTTTGCTGGTTCGCTTTTTTTTTCTATTTTTCTTCTTTCTCTGCCCCGCAGGCGTACAGGAATGAGTGATGTGCTAAACCGGGCTATTGAACGTCTCTGCGCTGGTTGTAATAGAAAAATTGTGTTTTAGATAGCAATAAAGGGAATTAATAAATAGAGCAGGGTGATATGACGTAAGGTTTTGAAAATTTTCAAATTATTTTCAGGGATGGTATATTGAATTATGTTTTTTTTCTTTTTTATAAGCTTGTTAGTCTTTATAAGTCGGCGAAGAGCTAACAAGCTTAGCGGGGTATTAACGATATTTCCTTTTTATCACGAGCATCTTGTTTTAATTAATTAATCAACTTACCGCGCGTACGTATCAGAGTCACGCGAATAATGAGAATAAAAAAGCCATGCCAAATGTTTATTTAATTTCTGTTTTCTTTTTTTTTACTCTTTTTCTAAAAATAGTAAGCTGAATCACATTGATTTCCTATAACAAAGTACACTTTTTATTTGTCGTTAAAATTTCGATTTTTCTTTCTCTTTTTTTATTTGCGTCGAGCAACAATTATCATCCTAATAATAGACAATGTTCATTCGTTATGTATACGTGCATGAAACTTTTAGTTTTTGCTATATATCTTATATATCGTTGCAATCCTCGTGTAATTATTGACTTTATCGTAGTTCATTTCGTTGTCGTTGAAAAGGATAATACATATTGTATAGAAAGACATGATTTTGTGGCGGTCAGCAATTTTGGCTCACTTCCTTTTGGCGTAGTCGATATTCCGTCGGGGTCAGCATGCCTCTGTAAAACATTTCGATAATTAAATTTTCTTCAGAGCCACGTACATACCAAACACACACACCGTAATGAATATTACTCGCTGACTACATTTTTTGGTCATTTCTCGAGTTTGCGTCGTGACAGAGGACGATTTACCTTAAAACAGTGTCGAACGACACGAAAACTCCTTTATCGCACATCTTCCGATACAAATGCCAGCATTCCTTTTCCTTCGCCGTCTGGCCGTAGGGCTCCTTCGGCGAATCATTGGCTTTGTCCGGCGATCCCTCCGCCGTTGGCATTATTCGGCTTGTCATCACCTGCTAATGACGACCCGATGACGTTTAAATTTTTGGAAAAATCTAAATTTTTATCAAAAATATCGTCTTACCTTGCAAGTATCGTTGACTCGTAGACCAGGAGGGTTCGGAGTCCGGGAGTCGATTCGCGTATCCGTCCGGAGAGACGTTTGGCTGGCGTCCGCCGGCGTCGACTGCTTCTCGGCATCGCTATGGAAAATAAACGGAAGTTGGACGATGGAGAAAACGACGGGGAGAATATAAACTCCTGCGCTTCCAACAGACACGCGAGCCCCGCCTTCTGTCCCTCGGGTTATTCGAGAACGAAATGAAAAATATGTAATTTGCCTGTTTTTCGCGTTTGTTTGCCCGAGTTCGAGTTTACTTTAACGACTTTTTTTTATATTTTAAATTTTAACCGAACTTTGATCATTAGCGAATTTCGGAGTACTCAATTTCAAATGAATTTCATAAAATTCCTGGATTTATTTTCTATACGTGCTTGAGCAAATGAAGATTTGATTCTACTGTAGGAATAAGTTTGCTCTTTAAATACTATACTTCAATTCACAAGTCCACAGCTGTACACCAGTTTTTTATCGATAACTTTGCGGTTTTATAATAATTCCACACCTATAACATTTAAAACTATAAAAGAAAAAAAAAGAGTTAATTTTTCTCTAGAGCTCGTTAATATTAATGTCAAAGGGTAAATGCCTTTATCGCCTATGTAAAAAGAAAAAGTGCTGGCGTAAATTGCCATTAAACATTAACATGCGCATGACGCATGCATTAAGCCTCGCCGAGCCAAGCGCAATTTCCACTTGCACGTCGCGGCTCTCACTTTAAAATTAAATTACGCGTACGATCGCACCAACCACCATCACTCGAAACCTTTTGAAAAATTACACGAATAACAATAGGTTCACAAAATTGAAAATAAAAAACTACCCTTATATCTTTGTCATAATTTCTGTCAAACTGCTCTTCGTCTCCATAAGCACGAGGCTCCGCCGAGGCAGTTCGATCGTCTAACCCTCTTGATTCCCATCTCGGACGAACGTGACACACGCTGCGGCCTTCGTCCTCGGCACGATTTATCGGCGCGTGTTGGTATTACGTAAGCAGCTCGTCGGTTTTCCGGATAAAAATCGGAACAATCGATATCTAATTATATATTCGAGAGGGTCAGGGGGGAGACGAGGGAAGGTGGTTCGTCATCGGAAGATGAGAAAGTAATTGGGCCCGCGACTTTGTCGAACGAAGAGATACGGCAGAATCGGCTCGCGAAGGTCGCGGAAGATGTATCGGCTCTCGAGCATCGATGATTTGTGGGTCTAACGTCTCCGTAGGCTTCTTTTTTTCTTGTTTTGATACATGGTCACCCTCCCCCTCCCCTCGAGACCATTTCGAACGAGATATGTTATCGTGTGGTTGTTATGTGCGATAGCCACGCGATGTCGAGATGAGGCTCGCCCTTTTTTTTTTTTTTTTTTGTTGAATTTTTTGACGAACCCGATGATGATTATGAGGACGCTGATCTTTGGGGATTTTGTTAACAGTCGACCTTGATAAGAATGACAGTTGGCGATGAGACAGTTTACGTTTGGTTCGAGGGTTTGAAAAAAATTACGTATTTGCATTTCATTAATGCTGACACGGTAAAACACAGTAATAATTTTCCGATGAAACAAGGAATATTCGACGAAGTCTCGCAAATGGGCACATGCCATCCGATATACTCGTTCAAGCAAGCTCCTTACGTTTTTTCTTTTCTTTCACGAATATATCTTTTGCCGAAAAGAAACTTCAATTGGAGAGGCACGCGAGCCCTCCGGCACTTTTACTTCGCCGAATAAATTGCCACTTCCTCGCACTACACGTACGCTTTATATTGTCCGAGGCAATCTCGAAACTTTTTTTTTTCTGTTTTACAACGAACAATTTGTGGTGATTCGTTTATTACGCTTTATTATCCCATTGAGGCGCTTCGACGATTGGACAAGCACACTTTAACGAATTTAAGGTCTCGTACGGATATTTGGCACATTAAAATCGCATCGATTTCATAAATTTCCGCTTTATCGAACACGGCCACATATCGAACATTTCAACGTGCCGAGTTTGACGTTGAAAAACAAAAAAGTTTTCGCGCACGCCACTGAGGCAAAATTTTAATTCGATTAAGCGATTTCGAGGTCGGCCATCGGTTTTACGAATTGAGATTCGTTGTGTTTCGGATTTTTTTTTGTCTTCACCCCGAAAGCTCTCGTGTGACGTTGACGTGTATCGTCTGCTCGGAAAGTGTGGAGAGTTGGCACGAAAACGAGTCGGTTATAATCCGTGCCCGGAGATGAATAAGCAATTAGGGCACCTTTCCTTTGCAATTGATGCGCGATGTTACTTTTATCGTTGTCTAAGCCGATGTTCATGCCAAACATTTGTTTTTCAATAAACAAAGAACTTACCCAGCGAGCCTTGGAGCAGCGATTCCAGCGCTGCGGCAGCGCACGAGCTTCCTCTTCTTGTCGTGCACGTCGCCGATCGGCACGGCCAGGCAGCGCTTCTCCCGGTCCGTCAGGACGAGACTGGCCGTCGGATTAAGCGTGTCGGACTTAACCAGAGCTTCCGGGTATTTGCTTGGCTGGGGCGACGCGCGCTGGAAAATCGTTTCGGAGCGCCTGCAGCCGGCGAGCAGAGGCGCGTTGTCCACGCTGCCCGGGATCGAGCGGCTCAAGGCGGCGAAGCGAGCTCGTAATGACGCCCGGGAGGAGTCGTCGTCCCGGCTTGCTGTAGCGGGGGGAGAGTCGGCCTCGAACGAGTCTTGCTGGAAAGACACTGAGTTTTTTTTGAAATTAGAGAAATAATCGAGGGAAAATGCATGTACGCGTTGATGCTGTAAGTAGTGCAAGGATGGGTTCGGTCAGACAACGTTTACGCCGAAAATTGGATATATAATCGCTAGGTAGTCGGCGAAACTTTTTAGCGCTTCTTTATTGAATGGAAACATCCGCGTAAGTGATACGTCCTTGACCGTTAAACCTAGCAATTTTTCCATCTACTCAGAAGTAGACACACAGCCAACGGCAGACGCGCGAAAAATAATGATCAAAGTCGAGAGAGAGAGAGAGAGAGTTGCGAGGAGGCGGTATTCCAAACTTTCCTCGAGATTCCTAAGCCTTTGCATGTCGCTATTCCGAGCAATTAGCTTTGTTTACACATCGCACGGACATGCCTGACGCTTAGACATACTTAAAGCTCTTTAAAGAAAAAAAAAGGAATTCCTTCAAAACGCGCATGAATGAACAGTGAGGCAGTCGGAAGGTTAAGGGGCGCGTCAAGTGCATCGGTCCCGCGAGAATCCCGGTGTGAATGAGCCGTTAAACTTTCCCCTCCCGAGAGACCTTGAGACTTTAACCTGACAAGCTCAGCCCCCTCTCAAGTTTTAAGGAAATCCGAGGAATTCGCTCGCGAGAACGGGGGGGGGGGGGGAAAAAAGTCGAGTTTCGATCATTAATCACGGCTTTACCCTCGGCTCGCTTTACGTAAGACGCGTCCGCAACGCGTGCGAATTTTCCCCCTTGTCTGCATACGTATCCATATCTCACGTGCATCATCATCATCATCATCGCGCAACAATCGATTGGCAATCAAAAGTTTGCTAATTCACCAACCACACAGGTTACGGCCCTAGTCAAACAATTGAACCCAAGCCAAGCTTTTATATTACACTCCCCGGCGCTTCCCCTCCCATTGTATTCGCCTATATACAGAAAACCGAAGGGTATACCTGATTTGAAAGGCCTCCTAAAACCCGGTGCGAGGCTATTGCTGGACTTGATGATCGGCGTGGTGGGCAGTTTGCTCCTGAGCTCGCAGATGAGCTTGTCGTCGCGGCCGGACGTCTCGTCGACCTCGCTCTCGCTGTCGGCCGAGCTGACCAGCGAGACCATCGTCACGACGTCGGCGTTACTCCGCGGCTCCGACTTCCCGGCGCTCTCGGGCGTCTCGTCCTTGTTGGAGCGGCGCTTGGTGAGGCGCGAGCGACGCTTGACCGGCGGCGCCGATTTCACCGGTCTCGCCGATTTCGTTCTTGCCTGCTCGCCCTCCGGCTCGGCCGGGGCACACTCGAGGCTGGCGCTGCGTCGCTGGGGCGCCGAGCCGGTGCGCCGGCAGCGGCCGGGCTCCTGCTGCGCCCCGGCGAGGCTGCTCGCTCGGCTGCTGAGCCGCGGCGTCGCCGGCTTCTCCACCACCGGCGTCTGGAAGGCCTTGTTCAGGCCGCTCTGGTAGCTCGCCCGCTTGAGCCTCGCCAGCGAGTAGTCCGGCTCTTTGGGCCCTGGTGGAGGCTCCGGCTGCGCCGCGGGCTCCTCCTCCCCTCTCGGCGCCTTCCACTCCCGGCAGTTGATGCTGATGAAAGGACTTTGCTCGCAGAGCTCCTCCTCCTCCACCGGCTCCTCGTCCGAGCTCGTCTCCCCATCGCGCCGGTCAGCCTCCCGCTCCGGCTCGTCGTCGCACCGCTTTAGCTCAGCCTCGTCGTCCGGCAGCCAAGCCTGCACCTGAGCCTCGCTCGGTCTGCGAGCCTCCAGCTGCCAGTCTCTTGTCTGAGTCTGCCCGTCCTTGGGCGGGTTCTTCGGCGTGGGCAGGCAACTCGTGACCGTCGACAGGCTCGAGTCGCACCTCTCGTCCTCGACGGCCGTGCCGTGCGCGAGGAAGATGTCGATGTTGGACCTGTTGGCCTCGCGCTGCCGCCAGGCGAGTCGCAGCCGCTCGGCCAGCTCCTGCCTCGAGTACAGCACGGTCGCCTTGTCGGCGGCGAGCGAGCGTGCCGGGCCCCGGTTGGCCGGCCGATGAGCGCTGGAGGTGCGGCTGGCCGCTATCTGCCGGCCGACGAGCTCCGGCTGGCATTTTGATGGCTCGTTCCAGGCCAGCCGGAGCTTCGGCGCCGAGCTCTGGCACTGCTCGGCGAAGCGGACCCGCGGATTCGCCGGCTGCGGCAGCGAGTCCTCGCTCGAGCGCTGGCGGCGGATCGGCTGCTGGGCCCGACGAGGTGGTGGTTGTTGCAGCGAGTGTTGGCGCACCGGGCCTGCCGGACGCCGGCACGAGCCGCTCATCCTTTGGGCATGGAGCGCTGGGCCGGCCGGTTATCAGGCTCTGTAATTGGGTGGGAGAGGCTTTATTGGTTGTTAAATGAATCGGCACGAGAATAAAAGATTATGTTTACGGAATAGTCTATCGTTATACAAATATTAGAAGCAATTGGTTTTGAAAGCAGCGCAAATGCATTATCGTAGAAAAACTGTTTATGGAACGTACAGGGGAGGAAGAGAGCAAGGTTGTTAGCCAAACGCAAGCTCATCCCGACATATCCAAAGCGCGCGGCGGTAATTTTCTACAAAATTGAGCAATCATATAATCGTCCTGCCGAACAAATTTATAATTTTGCAATTATCGGTTATATTCCTCGAATTATCGATAATGGCTCAACGGCAAAACGTTCTCTTAATTTCCACAAACAAGTGCACGAACTAGTTTCGTACAAAACTATACAACGTATACAGTCCAGCCGCGAAATTTTTCAAAAAATTATTCCCTACACGCAGTCCGTCATTACAATATTTTCGCAGCTGATGCGCATAAACAAACAAACAAGCAATAAGCACAGGCGAGCAGCAACAACAACAAACAGTCATAATTCATAGGGTCGCCACGGAGCCGCGTACATAAAACGAGCAAACTTTTGCGCGTACGAGAGTAGAAAGGGGGGGGATTATAGCTGGGACTTTCATTCATGAATGGGCGTTCGTTGGCGGGTCGGGGGCCATTAGCCGCGGGCTATGAATCGACACGAGAGAGATTAGATCCTCATCGCGAGGTGCATTAGCCGCGAGAGTGCGTGAGAGCCGCGTGCTACCCACCACCCCACCGATGGCCTGTAGGGGTGTAATGAACGGTCGCTGAACCGACACTCTCCCCCCCTATACGCCGCGAACATTTTCGTGTTTATTACTGCTCCGCTGAGAAAGTTCGCTTAAGGTGGTATTACTTGGAAAAAAAAAGAATGTGATGAAAGTTTTTTTTTTCAAACTTTTCGAACTCGAACATTACGTTATCGTGATTATTCATCTTTTTTTGTTGTTTACGTAGGTATAAGACCGTTGCGCTTATTATTTTACGAAACCTAATAAAATAAAAAGAGAGTGATACATCACGGCGACAAAATTACAAAACCGTCGTTATACTCACGTATTATCGGCGAAATTAAGCGAGCGAGTCGACGGGCCCGAGGCATCGCGCGCGCGTGGGGCAATGGGAGCAGAGTAGGTTCGGCTGCGGCTCGGCCCGGCGCGCTCGCTCACACCTGACTGACTGATACGCTCCGCGCCGGTTCGAGCCCCGCGAACCGCACCAGGCCTATAGTCTCTTTCTTTCTCCCCGTCTTTTCGGCCGGGCGTTCTCTCTCTCTCTCCGTGACTCCGTCTGGCTTCGATTCGCCCGTGTCGTTTTGCCCCGCATGCACCTATACCGCTGCCCCCACCCCTCTATTCAACGTTACTTCAGCTTTCTTCTATTCGGCTGTAGCTGCCTTTTTTTCTAGTCCCCTCTTTCTCCCCCTCTTCGAACCATGTTTGTTGGCCGAGGCCTTGTTTGTTTACCACGTGCTGTACGCGCTCTCTCGCTTGTAACAGTCGTAAGTAGAACGAAGGCGCATTTTTAAAGGGTATAGTTCCTCGTTTTTTTTTTTTTTAATGGGAATCGCGGGACTCGCTGCGGCGACGAAGTTTCGCCGAGTGAGAGCGCCCTAGAAAGCGCATTCAGTATTTTTCTTCTTATTCGAATAATTCGAATAGAATGGTAAAAATGACGTATTGCAAAGCGAATGGACGAAATAAAAATTTGTTGATTTTCAAACAGAGCAGAAGAGTATCGAGAACAAAATAGCAACAAATTGATGATCACCTGTCCCCTCACATCCCATTTTTTGTTTACACATTTCAAACTGCTGACTTCCTCTACGTCATCCCCCCCCCCTCCTGCCATTCTCAAAAAGTAGCAACCCCCAAACCTCCCTCTAATCCGTAAGCTCCTCTTCTCGTTCGAGAAGGGCGGGGGTGGGTAAAAAGAGGTGAAGCGCGGAAGGAAAAGATATAGGCGTGTTGTTAGGAGGGCTATATAGGAGGAGGCGCGCTCTCTTTTCATCGTGGCAGTCACCTGTTATTGATCAAAACTTTGCCTATCATCTGACAGCTTGTTGTCCGCAGTTGCCATGGCATCCCCCGGCTTGGCCGGCGCCCCCACCCTCCTCTCGCTCCAAAGCGCCGATCACATTCGAATCGCACTTCTTGCGGGACCTCCTTCGCTTCCTCCCCCCCCACCCACCCTCTTCAGCCGGGACCAGTGCCCCCACCGATGAAGAGAGACGGCCTGAGTGCAGCGTCCCCCAGAACTTCGCGTGCGCGATATTCGAGGATATAGCGTTTTCGAGGAGGGATGGGGGGAGGAGGATCTATCAACCGAGACTCTATGCTGTCCTGTCACGAGGTGACCCCCATTCCGCACGACTCGTTTCACTCTTCTTCGCGGCTTTTTCTTCTTCTTCTTGTTTCTTTTTTTTTACGAGTTTCAAGGGGTTGGCTTCGTTTCGCGTTAAACTCGGCCGACGTTAAGTCTGTTTCGACGGATTTATGAAGGGGGAATTTGACGGGAACGAGGATGAACGAGTAAAAAGTGATACAGGAGGCGAGCGATTAATTATATCGTTCAGCTTAGTCGTGTTTGCCTGGAGATCCAACGTCAGGAAACTAGGCTTTATTAATATTTACACCATACTTGTTTTTTTTTTTTTGGCGCGGCCTCCTTGCACTATCCCCCAAATCGTATACCCCCCGCCCCCCAACTAAAAAAGGAGAAAGGGGCTGAGGGGGCTAAAAAAGTTGCTATAACACTGGCAAAGTTATTCGAACGAGTTAACCAGCGCACACAGCCGCAGCGCAGAGCGGCAACGAACGGGCCCCGAACTTTCCAAAGCCCCGAGAGCATTTTACTTTAATTGAAATGGCTTTGGTAAACAAAAGTTTTAACGGCAAGCGCGCGCGCGCAAGCTGGCTCGCCGCAACGCAAAAAAACACACACGCCTCTCGCGCGTGCGAGATGGAGCACACGACGAAATTTTAGCGCTGGATAAAACCTTAACTCGTTACGCCCGGGCCCCCGTCATATGCCCATCCCCCACCGAGACGCTAAGTTTAATGAAAAGGGACGAGTTAGCTCTCTCCCGTTGACACGGAAGCCCGATAAGTTGCCAAGAATTTGGCTCTCCTGCATAATCGCTTCCCTCCGCATACCCTTCCCTCGTCGCGATTGCACCTTTCTTTCTTCCTTCTTCGTTTTTTCCCTTTTCTACTCTTTTATCGCTCGAACCTATAATGCCTGCCTCTTTTCCGTTCGCGAAAACTTTGAAGCCCGGCTTGCGTTAGTTTTTTGGCAACCGGCTCGACTCTCTCTCTCTCTCTCTCTCTCTCTCTCTCCTCGTTCCGTGATAGGAAATTTCCGCTTCTTTTTTTCTTTCCTCCTTTTTCTCTCTCGTTATTTTTGCAGTCCGTCGGATCTCATATTGATAATAACGATTAACCCGGGCGTTTTCAGGTCGCCCAATTCGGCCTATATATTTCATTTCTTTTTTACTCCTCCTCGTTACGCGAATATCGTCCTACTTGATAGCCTTATTGATTAAACTCCCTTCTTATATTTTCCCTCGAGCCATTTCCCTTACACACCTCTCCCTTCCAAGTTATCACATCAGACCTTTCAAAAAAGAAAAAAAAAAAGAAAAATTTTATCGTTATACCCTTAAATTTTTGCAAACCAACCAAGCCGATGAAAGCTCCAAAGACGCTTCGCGATATAATCGAATAGCGATGCTGGAGGGAGGCAAGCCATGCGATCGAGATAGGCCGAGGGAGTAAGCTTAATTGGTTGGAATGGATGGGATCTTAATCCGATAGAGGGGTATATCGGGCGATCGCTCGCGAGCTGCCTGGGCCTCGGCTTGTATCGCGGCTAATCGACCAACTTTTGCCCATTTGGAACATTACCGCGGATATGTGGGCCGCTAGACCGCTCTCTCCCTCTGATGTACTCGGAGATCCCTAAACTCTAAGGGGAGGAGCGGAAGGAGCGACTGAAGAAAGTTGGCTGTGTGTACGCTTGGCTTTGTACCAGCTCTTGTTCTGCTGTAGCGATTTGATTTTTTTTTTGCTTCCTCTTTTTATTTTTGCTTTCAATCTCGTTCTGCAAGATGTTCAGCAAGGAAGGCTCAAAGATGGATAGCTG
Source organism: Anagyrus pseudococci (assembly GCA_030522585.1). Classification (NCBI taxonomy): domain Eukaryota; kingdom Metazoa; phylum Arthropoda; class Insecta; order Hymenoptera; family Encyrtidae; genus Anagyrus; species Anagyrus pseudococci. Next base: position 84,219 of record JAPYYQ010000548.1, on the reverse strand, counting down.
GCTTAATTGTTGAAACACTTATTGTTGTTCGTTTGTTTCAGACAGTGCCACAATGTCACAAGCGCCGTTCGACAATTTCCTCGATGAGGACTCCTTTTTCGACGAGATGCTGTCGAGCCAGTCGGATTTGGAGAATCAAATTCAATCGTTAAAAATATCCTTTGAAAATATGCTTTTAACTTTTTTGTAATGTCATTTGATGATGTGTTAAAAAAATTATTTATTTGTTCCTTAACGTTAATGAATCCAAGAGACTATTAAAAAAGACTCCAGTGTAGAACACAAAATAAGCGAGCTGCAAAGTTTTTTTTCAAGCAACGATATAAAAAATGCCACCATAGATATTTTGGACGAAAAGATATTTAGCGAAGTACTGTTTGAAGCGCAGACTATACAAACGATGGTACACAACAAATATTAAATAAATTCTTTCCTAAAAGCCGTAACATCAATTCCTTCCTGTTTTCTTTTTTCAGATAATGAAGACTATAAAAGATACATTATGTGACAAACAAAAGGATTTCTCCGATCAAATCAAAACTGAGCTAAACAATCTCGTCAATTTTTTGAAATGTTGGGATCTCTGTATAAATCACATAAAAACCTTGGAGAAGCTTTCGATCATCGACATAAAAAATTTCACCGTCAGCTTATTCCAAATTACCATTCCTGCGTTGACTCATTGTAAAACAAGGTAACGTTGAATAGTATATAAAATTATCAATTTCGTTACACTTTAAAGATAAACGAAAATTAAGCTCTCCTTAATTTTGACAGTGAAAAGGACTACGGGGACTGTTTTCAATCAGTCACTGAGGCATTAGCTTCGGTTTTCCGTCAATGTACCAGTATTCTCAATTCATTTTACGCTCTAACAGACTCGATTGTTTCGTTTGACACGAACCAAGAAAACGAAATGAAAATTTTATCGAACAGTCCGTAAACGTTTTTTTTTTATGTTAATAAAAATTAAAAAAAAATTGAAATTGATAAAAAAAACTATTTTTTAGTCGTCGACGAGACGGGAAAATTGGCAACCTTAGTATGCGGCATGGACACGAAAACAGTGACGGACATGTGGAAGCGATTTGGCAAATTATCAACTAACTACAATATACAGTTGAAAAATACCTCACCCAACGCGGTCACTAGTCACTTCAAAGGCTTGTCGGAAAATATTGTAGACACGCTATCGTCCATCAAGCAGGTAAAAATTGAAAGCCTTAATTACTGGGTTAAAATACTTAATAACAATTTTTCTCAATTGCAGAAAAACCAGCGGTCAATAAACGAGCGTTCCGTACTATGTTGCCGAGTTTTACTGAAAATTTTAGAGAAACTGAGCGATACTTACCGCGGCTGGATCCGCAAAGAAGCAATGCTCGGTATGATTGGAATGGTAGCCCACGCGTACCGGTAATGTCGATATAACACAGTAGATGGTTATATTTTTTTTAAAACATAAAATTTATAAAATTTGTCATTGCAGGTATACCGAGCATAGTCTACAGGCAGCTAAATACAATGCTGATTTTATAAAGTTTGTTGAAACGAATTTTGTTTTTATGATCGATCCATTTCTAGACGTTGCGTTCAGGAGCGATAGCTTCAGAATGGTATGTGTCAAAAGTCGGGTTTGTTTAAAGCTGAAAATATAAAGAAAATTTTAAATAAATACATTATTTCCAGGCGTTTTTCGAATATGAGAACAATGTTGGTGATAATATTTTTGGATGTCATTTTCTGTTGCTGACGATTATAAAAAAAATATCGGTCTTACCTTACGAGACTCAACGGGAATGGTGTGGCAGTGAAAATAATGTCATTGATCTTTGCTTTAAAAACATTGATAAGTGTAAGTCGAAGTTTTGTTCACTAATTATCTAGAAGGATCGTAATTTACAAATCATTTCTTTTTTATAGTAACAAAAGAAATTTGCTTCGGTGATTTGCAAATACAAATATCTCGAAATACCGCCCAAGGGAAATGTTCGGCGAATATTTACGAATCTACCTGCCTCAGTATATTTTCACTCGTATGTCAAACGTCGAATTCAGATTTTTCGGAGCTTACAGTGATACTGTTGAAGTATTTGTTAGGTGGAAAATTTTTTAGCTCTCTACTCAGCACAGATGTTTGGTGCTTTGTTAGCAGGTACTTATGAAAAAAATAATTTATTTTCTATACTCACGTATTTATGTATCTTTTCACTTTTTAGATTAGGCTCCTCAGATTTGTGTTACTGCCATTTTAAGTACCTGATGCAAGTTTATCAATTGCTAAAAGAGCGGAAGAACAACATCAACGTTGTAATGCTTTCCAACTTGCTCCGGCGACAATATACCTTCTTGTCGGACAAGGATAAACTAGATGTAATTAATAGCATTCAAAAAGAACCAAACGCCCATGGATGGAACTCAATATCGCGCGTTATAGATAGTCAAAAAAAGAAAATTTTGCAGCAGCAATTAAACGCTGTCGAAATTAACCGGAGAATCCCCGACGATTTGAGGAATTTAGAAGAGCAGCCAACGTTGGAAAATTTTTCTGTTTTGGTAAATTGTTATTTTGTCATGTAATAACAGTTGCATAAGACAACATTTCAAGGATCCATTAAAATTATCCTTTTTGTGTTTTATTTAAAGATGAACGACTTGTCAATTATCGATTTTGCTGACGTGCCCCAAGACGGTCAATCCGTTGACACGTTTACAAAGATGTGGAACAAGATCGTTTGCATACTCAGCGACTGCAAGGGCACGACTTCGTTACTTCTGGAGAATCTCGCTATATCGCTGCTGCACGCCACCCGCTCTCAGCAGGGCCAATCTAAATACACGGCAGCGGTGGGCTCAAATTTCCATTTTTTCCTTCTCCCCCTACTCATCGAAATGAGCATGTTAAAAAAACAAATTTCCTAAAATTTCCAGGTGCTGGAATCGCTGTGCTCGCTGTACCCGTACGCATCGAGCGGTCTGCGTCTGGAGTTCTGCGCTCTGCTCGAGCGTTTGGCCGGCCAGCTAAGCGAGAGCGCGGCAAGCAGCGTGGCCGAGCTGTTCGGCCGGCTGCTCGACGACCCCGAGGTCTGCGTGCAGCAGCAGGCCTTCGAGACGTTCGAGCACCTGACCCGCGCCTGCTCGGACCCGGGACTGCTATCGGCAGTGGCCATCAGTATCCGTAACGCCAAATCACCAGCCTCCCGCGCCCTACCGGCTTACATCTCAGCCGAGAATATCCATAAGCTCGAGGGTTTTTCCAATTTGAATGACTACTATAATGCCCTGTGCGAGCTTGAGAGAAACAGCCGGCACGTCTGTCGTAGCCGTAGTCCCGCACTCGAGCCTGAGGAAAAGCAGCCTCGATTGGATATGGAGAGCGACGACGATTCGGATTTGCGAAGGCTCGCTGAGAAGGTCTGTGGTGATCTAGAGACACTTACCAAAGGCAGGGCACGACTGAACAGAGATTTGAGCGAGAAACTACGTCGGGCCTGCCAGAATTTTGTGGACCGGGGGAGTGGATAGGTGTGAGTGTATTAATTTTGTTGGATATAGTGGAGGAACAATGATTTCGAAATTTTGACAAACTTTAATGAACTGTAATATTGCATACGCAATTGATAATTAATTGTAAAAAATGTACATTTCTTTGATTCTTTTTTACTTTTTCTTACTTTAAGATACTTGATAATAACTGTATATTTCATCAAATGAAATTCACTTATTCTGTAAGCTCTATATTTTTTCTACAAATTATAAAATAAACGATACATTTGAGACATAAGCTGAATTGTATATTTGACCTATAGTTTTTTTCTCTTACAGAGCAAACGTTTACGTAGCTATTTCGCAAAGACTAATATTACGCATGCAAATTGTAAAATAATATGTTTAATCGTTCTGCGAAAAGTTTTAGCTTAAAACTAAACCACATCGCTTTCAAAACTTTAAAATACTGTTGATGTATTTCATCGAACGCAATATTTCCAAACAAACACATTTCAGGGGTGTTAATTATTTATAAAAAACTAAAACACTTTAGTTATAGAATAATACGCCAATTAAATAGGGAAACACTCGCTGGATTTTCAAGCATTGCAGACGTGAGTTTTAAACAAACAAGATTACAAAAGAGAAAAAATCTGAGTTAAATTAAATTTATTACATCAAGAGTATTTGGAATAATGGATGTTTACGAGACCAAACATTTCAATATTACGAAATTTTTTCTAACGTTTAGTGGATTATGGCCATTTTTATCAACGAGGGAGAAATGGACTAAAAGGATGATTATAATAATATTTATGGGAGTGCCTATGTTAACACACGTAAGAATATTATTATTTAACTTGTAGAGTATCTAAATAAAAATACGAACTACAATGTGTAAATAATATTTTGAACAGTTGAACTCGACTAGATTGACATGCCCAAAAGAACTCCATGCTTGTTGTGAAAGTGTTGGTTTCTTTGCATACGACTTTGTACTTTTACTAAAATTTTTTGTTACTATATTGTACGAGAAAAAGGTACGACGCTGATTTGGAAATTATTATAAAATAATATTAATTTGTTCAATTATTTTCTCGTAGATGAAAATCATATTTACGACAATAGCTGATAACTGGAAAACAGTTAACGATTTCTCGGAAGTGCAAATTTTATTGGACTTTGCCAAAAGAGGAAAAAAAACAGCAATATTTTACATACGTAAACACATCAGCAAAATAATATCGTTTCACGATACGTTTAAAATTTATAAATACTTTTTATTTACAGAAGTTAATGCTGTCTTATTGTTTTTGTTCGGCCAATGTCTCTTCACCGTGAGCAGAATATTGGACTTTCTCCTGCCAATGAACGGATCGCATCCAGCTATGATTTTTCACTCGGATTTCATTCTTGATAAGGATCAGTACATGTGGCTGATATACTTGGAAATATTTGCCGCTGGTGCATCTAGCGTTGTTCTGACTATGTCGGTTGATACAACGTATAACGTTATAGTCCAGCAGAGTCTTGGAATATTTGCTGTTGTCAAGTAAATATAAAATAAACTCTTTAATTGAAGAAACTTAAATGTGTAGAAACTAATTGAAATTCGTTAATTTTAGATACAGATTACACAAGGCTGTAAATTGTTGCGAAAACGATGATGCCACATACTCGATAATTAAGACAGCAATCCAATTACATTTAAAAGGATTAAAGTTTAGTAAAAATAATACTTTTCGCTCAATTGGAATGACAAATTTTTATTAAGATAAACTTTAATACTTTAATGATATTTTTTTCGCGATCTTTAGATTTATAGAAATAGTCGAGTCCTGCTACTCATATACTAATTTATTGGTATTAATTTCAATTATCTCAATATGCTGTATTCTACCTATAGTCGTAAGTAACATAATAAAAATACTCCTTGTTACACTCAAATATGCTTCGAATTTGTAATATTTTCATAGGTCCTTGAAAATGTGTCTTATCTGTCTTACATAATATCCGTTATTATCATCTACGTGGGAATACAATTTCATTTTATGTACTTAGTTTATCCAGGACAATTGGCAATTGATAAATCTCATGATTTATTTACGTATACGTGCGTTTAATTAAATTTATTGTTGACAACGATTGCCAATTAAACAGTTCAATAATATTAATTTCTTTTAAATATAGATACGATATTAGATGGTACACCATAAGCGAAAGATCGAAAACATTGATAAAGATTATGATGATGCGTTGTATGAAACCCACTTTGCTTACCGCAGGAGGATTATTCGTCATGAATTTTCAGAATTACAAAGCGGTACTTATAATATTTCTTTTTAAATACTTTTTTATATAGGAATGGATTAATTTACGTGGTAAATTTTACAGCTAATCAAATCATCTCTATCTTATTCCTTATTGGGTATTCAACTCCGAGGAATTAAGCTTTAATCAAAAGCTCTGACTTGAGTAGTAGTAATAGTAATGTGGTTAAATGTAGATTTTCTTTTGACTGGAAATAATTCTTTCGTCGTTGAAAATAAAATAACAATAAAATTTTTAAGAACAAACTTATAATGTGTTAATGGATACTTTTAACTTTCATACAATAACAGACTAATAGTATTTGTACAAAACAAGAGTTCTCTTATTTTTCTAGAACACGGCAAGTATAATGCGACTTTGCGAATTATTGAAATTATTAATGTAGATAATTTAATTTTTCCTGTAACACATTTTATTTTAAAATAATATTATATTAGCGATTTTTTTTATTTTTAGCGGTATCTACTGACGATTTAATTGGATGTTAAAGATGTTGTATTGATTTTTTATTATCTTATCATTTTTATTCTAGCATCCTCCGGAAATCTCTTACTCTGAAAATAGAAAGTAACATTTACATTTTACTTCCAGTAGTACAACACAGTTATAAACGTTTATCTAAGCAATTACAAAAATGTTTTTCAAATCACGACTAATACCTTTTTTTTTGTTAATAGCTGTCAAGAGCACAGTAGCAAATGACCATGAAGTTTTGAGAATCTTCAAAAACAAAAAAAGTAAATAATCAATCATCGATTTCAAATGAAACGCATCAGGTATGAGTTACCATAGCATAATTTTCTATAGACAAGGTCACAAGAGTACCAGCCGTCAGGTGATTGTATTTGCAAGTGCGCACCATTATTATGGTCAACAATTTCCGGGCTCTCAAAGGCATTTTATACCAATGAATTAGGTATCTAGAATAAAAAGAAAATTTTTGGAATCAACATAGTTGATTTTGATTATGATATTACGTTTGTCATACGCTGTCTTGAACAATTCATCGCCACTTTTCAACACTTGCTCGCCGTAAAAGTTGAAAAACAGCAAGTATATCACAAATTGAAATAACATGAAGAGAAGTCTTACAACTTGAAGAACGACGCTCTTGTGGTATTTCATCTGCAATAAAAAATTTCAAGATTGAATGACGTCACATGAAATATCGAATTTCGTATACTCACGTCAAATACAATAATGGCCATGCAAACTATACCCGTTGATTCGATGACGAACAAGGGAGCGTTGAAAAATTTTTCTATTGTTAGGAGGCAGCTGAAAAGAAAAGAATCAGTTTGAAACGGAAAACAACAAAAGGTATCAATAATTATTCCCCTTACTCCACAGCTTCGTTATGTTGAAGCACAGTTTTTACAAGACCGGAAATGATAGCTTTTTCATGCTTGACATCATTGAACGAACATTTCGGCTCCAACAGCATTACGTTCACAAGCCGATGCCTATAACCAATTATTGTGAAATAATTTACATTATCTTCAAAAAGAAAAACAAATCAAGTATTAAGGCGAAGACCAACCGTGCAATCGCGTAAAGGCCACGGACATGTCGAACGCCAGTGATGAAGGTCCTGCTGAAGGCGAGATAGGCAAACGTTACGTAGGCTATGGCGATGCTGTAGTGACCGAAGACCTGGTAATGGTAGTACTCGTCTCCAAGGCTCATGCGTCTGTAGTAGCAGGGAAAACTGTGCGCGTAATCGATGGGCTTGTCGGCGTTGCGAAAGCGCGGCACGAAGGTGATCAACGACGTGACTATGAACACCACGCTGATGTACACTGTATAATGATGTTGTCAAGATTGTTATTTACCGAAAGAAAAAAAAACAATAAAGGAAAATTGTACTTGCGTATGTAAAGAATCGTGTACTGCCATCCTTGGACGGTGTGGTCTTTCAGTATCTCGCGCTCAACGCTGTCCGTCAATTTTTTCCAATCTTTCGAGATTCGCTCGTACAACTTTCTCGTCTGTTTCGAAACATTTTTGTGTTTATTTTTAACGGAAATAAAGTATATTCTATTGCTTTGCGGTGTTTAAATCGACACTCACGTGACACGTGCAGAAAAACAAGAAAATACCGTTCACAGTGCCAGCTGAGAGAAAGACCAAAATGACAAGAGTTTCGAGAACGATTATGAAGTCCGTACTGCACTCGTCCACCATACCAGCCACCTGTTTATTGATTTCGACGTTTTTTTTTGCTATATAGATAATTTTTAAAAAACATCTCTCTCGTAAGGCGGATTCACTTACCAAAGCGTACGAAAATGAAAACATTGTGAGAACGAAGCAGCTAAAGAAGCAAAATCTTTGAAATATCGATTGATATGGCCAGGCGCCGCAAGCTTTCGCTGCGAGCTTATTCATTTTGAAATATGGACCGATGACTTCGTCCATTTTTGTTTGAAGATTAGAAATAGCAGATTTTATTTTCTTGTGTTATAATATCGCTCGAAGGTTAAGACTGTACTGGCGGTCAATCTTTGATATTTTTCTAAGAATTGCTTTGTTAATTATTAAGAGCAATATCGTAAATCGCACTTTGTTTCTTTTAATTTCAATGATTAAGAACAAAGTACGTAAAGCGCCTAACTGGCGTACTGTTCGCTACAAAAAAAAAAACAGACGTTCTACTTTTCAAGTTGCAGAACTTTTGATTGCATTAATTAGGCTTAAGTTGGGAATTAACCGTAACACGCGCTATCAACGAACGATACGATTTTCGGTTATTTTTAAACGCTAGAAAATTAAGGTTGTAATAACAAAATTACTATCTTATTTTTATTGAAACAATGAAATAATTAATATAAACTGATTCCGATTCAAATGTAGATGCATCTGATGTTGCCGCATTGCATCGCCCCAGTTTGCAGAATCATATTAGCATACGTTACACTGAGACAAAAAAAGAAAATTAAATTTTTATTTCCGGGGATGAATTTCTTCGAACAATTTGTATAGTTAATCACCTTCTCTTTTGTTAACGGCACTCAAAAGCACAGCAGCGAATTGCCATGAAGTTTTCATGATCTGCAACCCAATTGAAGTTTAAATAAAATGCCACAATCAAGCAATACCTAGTACTTGGACAATTTACCTGACCGTAATTTCTCATTGACAACGTGAGAAGCCTGCCGGCTGAAAGTTGGCTTCTTTTAACAGTGTTCGACATAATAATGAGCACCAGTTTTCGACAATCAACCGGCATTTTGTACCAGTCGATGGAATATCTAAAAAAAATCACGATAAAAATATGCAGAAAATTTTACAACCAATTAACGCGGGACATACAATGTTTTAAATAGATCATCGCCGCTCTTGAGCATGTACTCTCCGTAGACGTTGAAATTCAACACGTATATAACGGATTGCGAGATCATAAACAGCAGTCGTACAAGTTGAGCAACGTTGCTCTGCTGGTTGCTTATCTTGAAAAAAAAAGAATAATTCAAGATCGTTTTTAAAATCGATCGATTGCATCCACGAGAGCTGCCCATACTTACGTCGAATATGAAAATGGTAATGACAGCCATGCTCCCGAGTTCATTTATCAACAGCGAATTGCTGAAGATCTCTTGGGTCAATCGAAGACACCTGCAAAATAAACATAGCCTATTCTCATATCTCCATTAAGATATCCCGTACGTCCCAATATTCTTACTGGATGGCGTTGTTGTGCTGACGAATGCTCTTCACTAAATTCACTTTAATCAAATACCTCTTCACCGGGGCGTTCAGTATGTTAGCCCGGGTCAATAACATTGTATTTTCCAATTGATGCCTACAAATAAAAATGCGAAAAGGTATCGTTACACAAGCCTTATGCAATTATCACACGAGTATATATGAAACTGACTGAGCGATAGCGTAGAGGCCACGTATGTGTCGCACTGCCAAGAAGTAGGTCCTCGCGTAGGTCACGTATCCGATGTACGAGTACATCAGGGCAAGGGAGTAGTGCGCGACGACCTGGTAGTGGTAATACTTGTCGCCCAAGCTCATGCGGTGATAGTAATAGGGAAACCTGTGCGTGTAATCGATCGGCTTGTCCAGCTCGCGGAAGCGCGGGATAAAGACGATCAACGACGAGATGAGGAAAACCAATGTGACGTAGGCTGGAACACGAGATTTGGTGGGTGAGGCTTAGACGATCTTTGATGCAGCGTAAAATTTAGTTAACACACCCGCAAAATAAACGGACTGCTTCTGGCCTTGTGTCGTGTAATCGTGTAGTATGCTCAATTCGACTTCGTCGGTCAAATCTTGCCAGTCTTGATAGATCCTGGTGTACAGTACTTTTGTCTGGGATGCAAAATTTTATAGTTTGTGGAGATTTTCTTTTTGAAAATTAAGGAAGGCTCACCTTGTTCTTCGATATGAACAACACGATGATGTTAACGACCGACGTGAGGATGAAGAAAAATATGACGAGGGTTTCGAAAATGATTATGTAGTCCGTACTCCACTTCTGCATTATTCCACCTGCCTGGTCGGTGTTTAAAATTTAATAAAAATAACTGCGAGATACAAAATAATCCAGATATATCCGACTCACCAACGCGAAAAGAAACGAGCATGTCGTTAAAATGGCGATTCCAAAAGCGAAGTAGCTTTTTGCCCGATTCTCGAATGGCCAGGCTCCGCTCAAAAGCGACACGCATTTGGTGAATTTCAAAAACGAATTCTCGAACATGTCCATGACGATTCTTTTTTTCCCTTTCTATTAGGACATCATTTGAAGATAGCGATAATTTCTTTTGGAATCGTCAATTTCACTGACACTAACAGGTCAGTAGGACGGTAAAGCCGTTAGATTCGTATAAATTTACCCATCATTTGGATAGATAAATTTTCAATTGTAGTACAAACAAAACTATTTTTTATATTTCAATCGCTAATGTTTAACTTGGCTGAACGTGGAAAAACATCAATTAGTGCATTTTTAATCGAGGATCAAGGAAGAGAATGTTATGCTTTCTTGGATTACCGTGAACTTTCATTGTTTGATCACAACAGGTAGCACGCGTCACGTGTGTCGAAGTTTTTGTTTTTCTAAAATATTAATGATGTTTCGGGAAATATTCTTCGCCGCGTGTCTTCAACTTCATGCCTGATCCAGGTAACGATGGGTACAAGTGACACGCAAGCGGGTTGAATTATTAATTGTTTTAGATCATGGTGCATGGATTTATACGACGATTAAACGTTGAATACGATTTTAAAAGGTTCGAGAGGTATTCGTAAAAGAGTTTTTACATACGCGAATGTATCAAATGTATTTTATTATATAAAATAGGTACGGTTTTATTTTACATCTTTGTGTCTCAATCCGATGACGTGTCCTTGGAAAACTTCGTTACTCTGGAAGATAAACAGAAGTTCAGGTAATATGGGGAATCAAGTGTATATTTTCAGTGAAGCGCGTAAACAAATTACCTTGTTTTTTCACGGCAGTCAAGAGTACCGTAGCAAACTGCCATGATGTTTTTAAGATCTAGAAGCGCATTAGTTTCTGAGACGAATACCAAAGTTTTGTATGATAAACGATTGTTGTTATATTAAGTTACCTGGCCGAAATTTCTTATCGATAACGTGAGAATCGTACCGGATGATAAATGCCTCCCTTTAACTGCATACGTCCTCATGGTCAATAACAATTTTCGAGAATCTAGGGGCATCCTATACCAGTCGATGAGATATCTGAAAGTTGTTAATTTTTTGTAAAGTTTTTTTAACAGATTAGCGATTGTGACACTCACGTCGTTCTGAAGAAATCGTTAACACTTTTCAATATGTTTTCTCCGTAAACGTTAAAATTTAGCACGTATAGAACGGATTGCATGACTAAAAATAGAAGCCTTATAAACTGTACAAGGTTGCTTTGTTGGTACTTTATCTGGAAAATGAAGTGGATAATCAGGCAAGCGATCTACCGCTTTCGAATAATCGAAAGACACTCACGTCGAATATGAAAATGGTGATACAAGCTAGGCTGGCCATTTCATTGGTAAATATTAACTTGCTAAAGGTTTTCTCCGTCATTTGCAGGCAACTGTATACAGAAAAAAAAAACAAACGCCCCGTTACTCTTCCAGCTCAATTTTTCATCAATACACAATAAATCTCGATTTCATTTTCTTTTTCTACACCTGATGGCATCGTTATGTTTCCGCACGCTGCCTATCAAATTCAGGGCGATCAGTCTATCTTTCAACAGCTCGCCAGACGTACTATCCACTGTCAATTTTATTGCGTTCTCCAATCGGTACCTAAATTTATAATGAAAAAAAGATTTGTCAATTCTAGATTTAGCAATCGATTAAGATTCGATGACTCACTGTGCTATAGCATAGAGGCCACAAGTGTGCCTAACACCCATGAGATACGTCCTCGTAAACGCCGCGTACGCCACGTTCGAGTAGATCATGACAAACGCGTAGTGCCCAAAGACCTGATAGTGGTAAAATTTGTCACCTATACTTAGAGAGTGATAGTAATAGGGAAATCGGTGCGTATGATCGATCGGCTTGTCCAGTTCGCGAAATCGTGGGATGAAAGCGATCGACGAGGAGACGACGAAGACCACCGTGACGTAGACTAAGAAAAAAAGGTCGATGATTAGGATTTTGGCTAAATGAAACAAGGGAATTTTGTTACGCACTTAAAAAGAGCCGAGAAGGCGTCTGGCCCTGTGCCGCGTATTTTTCCAATATACGCGACTCCGTTTTGTCCGTAACCGCCTGCCAATCCCAAACGATCCGCTCGTAAAATATTTTCGTCTGGAACCGAGACGATACGTCGAACATTGATGAAAATGCGATTACCGAGATTATACTCGAATTAGGCGAGAGACTCACCTTATTCCTCGACAGGAACAACATGGCAGTGTTGAGAGTAGCGGCGAGAACGAGAACGAAAATCACAAGGGTCTCGAGGACGATTATAAAGTCCGTACTCGATTTCTGCATTATACCACCTGCCTGCGTTTCAACGACGTATCTTTAGATCACACGCAACTAAATTTACAACAATAAGCAAACTCACCAGTGCAAATAAAAACGAACAGGTTGTAAGCATGTAAAGCGCAAAGATAAACGTACTCCTGGAATTCGGCACAAACGGCCAAACGCCGATAAGTTGGGCGGTTATTTTGTTGAGCTTGAAATACGAATTATCAATAATGTCCATCGTCGCACGCAATCAAGTGCGAAGAGCCGATGTCCAAAAGTGCCGAACTTTGTCATCCCCCCTGACGCTCACATCGTCGTGTTTGCCTATCAATCGAAAAAGAACAACAGACCAGTTGAAAACTACTGGTTTTATTTTTCCTATAAGGATAAACAGGAAATGATAGGGAGGAACGAAGTGATCGTTAAGCGAGACAACTTTTACGATTAAGCCAAGTTGAATCTTTAATTACATATACAATACTAGGTCGAACTTATATTATTCCGATCGCAAACATAACGTGTGCTTATATAAAAAGAAAAAAGGAAAATGAAACAAGCTCAAACAAGCCGCTTGATGTTCATCTCCTTGTGAAAGTCGTCGAGCGGCTGCTCCCAGCGCTCCTCGAAGTACACCGCCAGCAGGAACTTGGCGTTCTTGCCGGTCTGAATGGCCCAGGGCAGATGATAGTTCAGATAGAGCTGCCGCTGCCTGGAAAATATAACGCGATTAGCCAGAGATCGTATATACAAGCTCGAAGCTGCGTCTTACTTGGCCTTGAGCCTCGCAGCTCCAAAGATCGCGCCCGCAAGGCACATGGGCAGGCGGAGCTGGAGGGCCTCGACCCACTTGACGGCTACCTCGCCGAGCATCGTCGTCGGCATGAGTAGGACCGCGTGGAAAATGTCGTGTACCTCGCGGTAGCGCTGCATCACGTAGGCGAGCTCGAGGTCGTCGACGAACTGCACCGGCAGTCTGTCGTCCGGTGAGACTTTCTGCAATGTCATTCCCATCTTTATCCGGCTCCCCTGCTTTTTCATATATCGTTCGACTTACATTGACCTTGAGAAAGTCAGCGTAGGTGCGTCCAAGAGTGTCAGCCGGTAGGTTCGCCAAGGCGTCGAGGTCGAGGCTGCTGCTGCTGATGCGCGGCTTGTCCTCGAGCAAACGACGACCCTCGGGATTGGCGAGGAGCTGCTCGCGACAGTGGACCAGAGCCCTTTCCCCGGTCGTCTCGCCGAGGCAGGCGATCATGTCGCCGCGGTAGGGATTCGTGATGGAGATGGCCGCGGAGCCGGCGGCCAACAGGCCCCGTTGCAGCCATGAGAGGTCGATGTGCTGCCGGGAGTACGACTCGACGAAGTCCTCGTGTGAATAGGTACGATGCTGGGGCTGCTGGACCGAGATCCGGCGGTTAGCGTCTAAGGCACACGTTGGATGAGGTTTTAGAGAGAAAAAAAAATAATGTGGAATCGTGAGAATACGCGTAGTTTTTTTTTTAAAGAATTCTTTTTTTAGTTTGAGAAAGCCAAAGAACAGTTGGTGTATAACGTCGTTTCGTAACACACATTTCACGGACTTTTCAAATTGTTTGTAATGTTGCGCAAGGCAATGAGGTAAGAGAGCGTACGTGACCCGAAATTAACGAGCTCTCTTTACATAATAAACACACATTTTTAAAATCTTAATTAGATGTAGCGAACGTAAAACTGATTTTATTTTGAACAAAATTAATTGATATTTACGTTTTTGTTTTTATTAATTTTTAAGCTGCGTAACATTCAAAATAAAGGTAATAAAAAAAGACGAAATATTAAGTTTACACGATTTTCAGTTTCGTTTTTTATTTTCTCTTTTGTACACGGGAAGTTATAATTACGCCAAAAGATAATTTTATTTTTTTTAACCGTAGTTTTAACTGCAATAACATCTTTTCAATGATATCGTAAGTTTATTCGGCGTTTTATCGATATTTTAAGAACTTGGTATATTTCAAGATAAAATTGTTATCATTAAGCAATTGTCATAGACTTTTAGCTTTGACGTAAATGAATAATAAATGACTTACGTACAAAGAAATAATAAAAAAAATTATATCAATTGAACAGCGTACGTGTAACGGTACGTTTCCTGTTATCTAAGAAACAAGCAGTTCAGTTCCAAGTAGTCATCTCATCGAAATAAGAGGGAAATGTTCTTAATAATGAAATTAAACGTATCAAAAGCGAATCTTTTTTTTTATTACATTATTTTTATTTTTTATTTATTCTTTGTACACGAAGAACGCTAGGAACACACTTAAAACTCTTAATTTACAATTTATACAGTAATAAACTAAACGAAATTAAAAACTATTTCATTTGGTTTAGATCAATGTTTTTTTGTTTAAAAAAAAAGAAAAAAAAATTAGTCACTGTACTATGGCACCCTCGTCCTGGTAACAGCAACTCGACTTTGGCTCTAAGTAACGCATCTACATGCATAAATTCACAATCGAACTCCAAGAATACTCGAGCAAACGAATAAGCAAATATCCAATCAATGGCACGATATTCGAGTAGCGCGTAATAACGGCATTCTCTTCGTTACCCCCTCTGTCTCGTATCCGCTGGCAACAAAATATTAATCGGCACTTTTAATGACTATACGATAGGCCAGTTCGATGGAAAACCAAACTGGTCGGCACAATTTCGCTAGATCGGTACGGCTGCAATATTTACAAGAAAACAAGTAAAAACAAATCGCTCGGTAAACGTGAACTAGCTGTGTGCGCGTCGAAAGTTTTCATTTTCTATTGGTAGCTCTCGTCAGTCTCAAAGAAATGATATTTTACAAAATACCAGTTACAAAATAACGGCTCGTACACATCGCATGCGTACGCGATAACGCTAAACCCATCAGTTCTCGACGATCGCTCGAGAAGCCCGAGAAGCTTATCGCCAGCTCGGAGCATCCGGCCGCCGAGGCCAACGAAAATTCCGAAGGCAGAGCAGGCGCTGTTGTGATCAGTCAGACGATCTGCAGCTTATTGTCTTGCTCTTCCTTGAGGACCGAGTACTTCGGCTCGGCGGGCTCCTTTCTGCGGAAGGTGACCCAGGTGTAGATGAGGCTGCCGACGACGCTGAGGTTCAGGCCGATGAAGTTGAGCCAGGAGAATATGTAGTCGCCGCCGATGATCATACCGAGATAGGTGATGGAGATGTTCTTGAGGCAGCCTATGATGGTCGTCGTGAGGGCCGAGTTGTAGTGGGTGCAGAGTATCACGCTGTAGGAGAGGACGAAGCCGAGGAAGCACGACAGGACGAACTGGATGATGAAGAAGCCGTTGGTCCAGTGGGGAAAGCTCGCCGCCCGGTCGACCTCGCCGAGCCAGACGGCCGCGATGACGGCCGGCGGCAGCATGAAGAGCGAATTGTAGTACATCAGGCCGTACTTGCCGAGCTCCTTCGACTCGAGCTTCTTCTTCATGTAGACGCCGTTGGCGGCGGTGAAGAAGTCGTTGAGCAGAATGAATACGTAGCCCTCGAGATTGAAGGCGAGATCGTTGGAGGCGGCTATGAGAGCGCCGAGGATCATCGTGTAGACGCTCAGCTGGACGCTCGTCTTGGCCTTGACCCCGAGGATGTAGAACTCGGCGATCATGGTCATGAGGATGCTGAAGCGCCTGAGGACGGTGAACATCGGCAGGCTTAGCTGCTTGGTGCCGCCGAGGCCGAAGACCATGTTGCCGATGTAGATGAGCGGCAGCGGCCAGATCTTCCGGAAGGTCGAGCCCTCGAGCTTCGGAAAGTCGATGTAGCCGAGGGCCCGGCCGATGAACAGCACGACGACCGTCGCCAGCATCTGGCCGATCCCGAGGACTTGAAACGACGGGAAGCCGAAGGACGTGAGTACGGTCTTGTTGACGACCGTGATCATGAGCGAGGAGAGGCCGTAGCCGAAGGCCGAGGCCGCCCGGAGAAAGACCACGCTCTGCTCTTGCTTCAGCATTTTCGTTGGCTAGCCTAATCACGAGCTATCCATAACCGAGAGCCTACCTCGACAATCCTAACTTCCCTCTTTCCCTTACTTATTGCTCTTTAAATTAACGTACAGACGGCCAGCGCCGCTCTCGTCCTCTTGGCACCAAGTGTTGCTGGGTTGCAGGCACAGCGAGCCACTGGCTGAAGCATGATAACTGCTGCTGCTGTTACCACTGATGGGATGATTGATAAGCTTGATCACACTTGGCTTCTATGGCAATCTGCAAGATGATAAAGCTTTTTAGAAAATATTCAAATTTCAAGATGATACAGATATTTAGTTACGTTGCTTATGTAAATTTGAAACACGTCTTGATAAAACCAGCCATTTGGGCAATGAAGTTGAACTGTTTTTTGAAATTTTATATGCATTAAACGGTAATGATCGAATTTCAAGTGAGTTGGCAATATTAAAACTTGTCAAACACTGTCTTTACGTCTGATAAAATGTTAATGACTGAACAGGTGCTATGAAAAAGATTATGATAAGACACAAAAATTGTGAATCTCTATACAATAGAATGTGGAGTGAAGAGCATAGCAAAAAGTAGCTTTTTTCTTACTTATACTTAATGTTTAAGCCTCTAGATATGACTAGTAAGATTAATAATTAACCAATGTACACTTTTCCAGAAATAAAGAAAGAATGAGGGAGAGCTTTAATGCTCTTACCCAAGCGCAGTGCACACACAATACACAATATCAACAAGTTAAACAATCAGTTGTAACAGTGAAAAACAAAACAATTAAATCATACTTTGCTCAAGACTAAAAAGTGCCATTATCGTTAAATAACGCCTGACAATAAAAACTGCACTCAATAACCTAGTATGCAAAAGAGTTGGAAAGAGACAGATATAGTGCCTAACAAAACAGAGAGAGAAAGAGAGACCGCTTTTGCGGCGTAGCAATAAGTAACGTTACCAAACGACAAAGAAATGATCGAACGAGCCCAAGTGTACCTCGTTCGGCGGGGGTGTCGTCAAATTGTCCCAGTCATCCGTAGAAGCGCGGAGTTGTAGGCCGAAGGCCGCGGTTGCGTGGCACTGACTGAGAGCCGCGCACTTGCTCCGATATAATAGAGGCACGTAGGTTAGGTTTCCCGGCGGCGCTTATACACACACGTATACAACACACTTGTGTAATACACACACTGATAATACAGAAACGGAAGGAGCGATGGAGGAGGGGGGAGGAGAGTAAGAGAGAAAAACACTTCTGCTTGCGACGAGAGTGAGCGACGTCGTGTGTGCGTGATATTGTGTCGGAGAGGATGCCTCTTCGCGAGAGATAATAATCGAGCGCGCGCGGAAAGAAGGATTATGAGGCCGGTCGGCTTGCTGCACAAGGGCCTCCGGCGAGGCCGACAGCCCCGGAGATTGTTCAGCGCCAAGGCCGCTGAGAAGAGTAGCACGCGGTTAGTGAGTATGTACAGAGAGGGAGGGGGAGAGAGAGAGAGACCGGCGGAGTAAGCGCGCACGATGGGAAAACGCGGTCTCCTCTTATCGTTGTTACATTGCCGGTATACGTGTGCTTGTCTAGTTGCGGGCTCGCTGAATAAGGACTGCGGTATGCCAGCTTGGGTGTATTTTTAGATTTTACGTCAAGCTGCGGCGTTGTTGCACGCCGATGTTTGACTGACGATTACGACTGGAGGAATTTCTTTTCTTTTCTTTTTTTATGGGGCTTGTTTTTATGACGGAATAGCTTGAGTATTTACATGCGTGGGGGGGGGGGAAAGGATGTTATTGTTGTTTATGAACGTTTTGGGGGGAGGGTTTGATGAGCTTAATGGTAATGCTAGCAATAGCTCAAATTTTGAGTTTTTATAGCTACTTTTTTATGGTGGAGGAAAATGTTATGCAGTTTGAACTTATCTTGTATGTGGAAAGATACATTTTATCTAATATTTACTCTTCTCTCTTTTTAGGGAAAAATGGAATGCCGTGGTTGGACTGGAAATTCATGCTCAGGTGTCATCGAAAACCAAGCTATTTTCTGGAGCCAATACAGAATTTGGAAAACCAGTTAATTCCTGCGTTTCATTCTTTGATTGTGCTACTCCTGGAACTTTACCTGTATGTTATATTTTAAATCTAAATACATACAGTATGCACACATTTTTAATCTTCTTACTTGTAGGTGTTAAACCAGAGATGTGTTGAAGCTGGAGTTTTGACAGCACTTGCATTATCTTGTAAGATTAATGAAGTTTCATTCTTTGACAGAAAACATTATTTTTATGCTGACTTACCAGTTAGTATTGAAATTTATTATATTCAAATTCTTATTAGTTAGTGCTATCATCAGTCTTGATATTTCATATTTAATATTAACATTTAAAAGGCTGGTTACCAAATAACTCAACAGCGCAAGCCACTTGCAGAAGATGGAGAGATTAAATTTCATGTGTTTACTCCTGGAGTTCACAAGGAGGCTTATGCAAAATCATCTAAACTAAAGCAAATACAATTAGAACAGGACAGTGGAAAGTCTCTTCATGACAATGTTTATAAAAAGTAAAATTTTATTAAAATAAAAGTGTATCTTGAATATTGTATTGATTAAAATTTACTTATTCTTTACTTTTCATTTTTAGGAGTTTCATAGATTTAAATAGAGCTGGAATACCATTGATGGAATTTGTTTTTGAACCAGATTTGAGTGATGGTGAAGAAGCAGCAGCCCTTGTCAAAGAACTTAAGCTTATTTTGGAAAGACTGAACACTTGTTCTTGTAAAATGGATGGTATGTATTACCATTAATATATAAAATTTGTGTTTACAGTTATAAGTATTTACATTCTCATAATTTTGATTTCTTTGCAGAGGGAGCATTGAGAGTTGATGCCAATGTATCCATTAATAAACCAAAGGAGGCCTTAGGTGTGAGAACTGAAATAAAAAATATCGGAAGTGTAAGAGCGGTTGCAGCGGCTATCAATTACGAAATTAAAAGGCAAATAAAAGAGAAAGAAAAGGGTAATACTATTACCAATGAAACCCGGGCGTGGGATGTTGTAGCTCACAAAACTGTACCTATGAGAGATAAAGAAGACAAACAGGTTTGAATGATTACTTGAATTATAGACTAAATTAAATAAGTAAATTATTTTTTTAAAAAGCTAAAAATGCATTATTTTTATTTAAAGGATTACCGTTTTATGCCTGAACCAAATTTACCACCACTTCATATTCACATTACCGAAAATGTTGAAAATAAACTGAATTTAGTAGATGCTACATATTTGAAAACGCAAGTTCCAGAAATGCCCCAAGAAACGCGGGACAAACTTATTTCGGCATACGGTGTGCATAAAGCATTAGTAATCGTGCTTGTGGTAAGTAAATTCTTATATTATCTCAGCACAATTATACATTTATGATAATTATACGTTTTGCTTTTACAGAATGAACCAGAATTATTAAAATTATTCTTTTATATCGTTAATGGTAACGAAAAACGAACACCTCAAGTAGTTGCAAAAGTTTTGGTTTATCAATTGCTTATGTTTTTGTATAAAAATGAATTAAGTCTAGAATTTAGGTATGTTTACTTCTTTCTTCAAAAATTTATTAATTAGTTGACTTAAATAATGTTTGCTTTATGGTTACAGCTATACTATAAGAGATCATCTCTGTGAGATAATTGATCTTTTAGAGTCTGAGATTATTAATTTAAACATTATGAATAAAATTCTAGTTGAAGTTTTGAAAGATACTCAAAAGTTACCTAAACAGGTACAGTTATTTTTTATAGTCCATTGAAAAATGTATTTAATAAAGAGTAAAATTATTTATTTATCTTAATTGCAGATTGTAGAACAAAATAACTGGCATCAAATTAGTAATCAAGAAGAATTAGAGAAGATATGTCAAGATTTTCTGGATGCACATCCTGATTTAGTGCAAAAATATAAAAAGGGAAAAACTGGATTGTTCAAACATTTCATGTCTCAAATATACAAACAAACGAACGAAAAAGCTAATATGTCACGCGTTGAAAGTATAATGAAACAAAAGCTAGCATGATGTGAATAAATTTGTAAATAGAAATAAAAATAACTTTTTTATATTAAAAATTCTTTAAACTTTTTAATAAGTAGTAAGAATTACAATTACTATTTTACATAAAATAAAAGTATTATAATTAAATAAGAAATTACTTTTTTCTTTGAATCGCGCAAATGACAAATTGACATAATTACAGTTTTGAAAACTAATGCATTGATATAATAGTTTTTAACTTCTATGAATATTGTATTGAAAAATAAAGTGCGTTAGAAGAAAAAAAAAATCAATCAAGTCTAAGACGTAGTAGAAGAAACGTCGAAGTAAGAATAAGAAGGTCGAGAACAATGAAGGCCTTTTCCGGTAGCGACGATCAAATCAAGATCGTTTTTGAGGAAGATAATTTTAAATTGTTAAAACAATTACAATTGGTAATAGGTTTGTGGCCATTTGGAAAACAGTATTCACTGAGAATTCGATATTTCGTCATCGCTTTTATTTCAGTACTATACTATCCTTACGTGAGTTTAAAAAAAAATGTCTTTACTAAAACCAAACAATTTTTAATTCGTATAAATAAACGTTGCTTTTAATAGTTTAGAGCTTTTACGATATGGTGCGACAAAGACACCGACATGAGTTGCCAAACTTTAATGTTTACAATAGCCGGGCTTACGGTCATTCTGAAATACTTGATTACGTTCATCAGTGAAAATAGAGTAATAATTTATCATTTTAGTCCTTATATTCAATTACACTTTTAATTACTCTTTGATTAAAGTTGAAAAAGGTATATCGTCAAGTAGCAATCAACTGGCTTACGATAACCAGCTCCGAGGAACGAAGCATTCTGAATTTGTATGCTAAGAAGGGAATGTTCAAAGCTTATGCACTTTTGGGTATAATTTCCATAATATATTGAAAAAAAAGTTCAGATTTTTTTAAAATTTCTTACATACTTCAACAGTTTACCAATACTCCGCTGGATTATTAGCCATATTGATTACAACCGAAGTTTTGATTCAAGATAAAGACAAACCGTTGAATGAAACTCGCAAAGTAATATTTTTGGTGGGAGAGTTTGTGGTCAATCCTTACCAGCACGTTTACATATTCGTCAGTTACATGTCAATCATGCTGTTTTCTGCTCTCACCGTTATGATATGCACCGATATTACGTACACTATTATTGCTCATCAGTGCATAGGGAGCTTAGCTGTTGTCAAGTGAGTTTTTAGCTTTCTTTAAAAATTCGTTTGGATTTTCGCTAAAAATTTATTTATTAGATATAGAATCGAAACTGCGACCGTTAATTACGACCCAAAAACTAATAGCGACTGTAGAAACATCACCAACGCTATTAAACTTCATCAGAAGACGTTACAGTTGAGTATCGGTATTTAATTCACCAAAAATTTTTAAAATAATTATTTTCAAATAAAACTCGTGGGTGAAGATTTGTTCAGCTCATGGAAAATTCCTATTCAACGTTATTGATAGTGATGATAATAGCAGCTATTGTCTTTGTTAATGTCAACTTAATACTTGTGAGTAAAATATACGAGTATTTGTCCAATAAATAAATAACTCTTGTAAATGATTCTTTGTAGATAAAACGATCGACTCACTTGAATTATACCTTCACCGCAGCCATGGCTAATGTTGGGGCACTGCTACAACTACTTTATCACAGCTGGCCGGGTCAAATGATGCTGGATCTTAGCGATGACTTATTTCGATCAATGTTAGTGTTTATTTTGATAAAATTGTTTAAAAACATTTTTCGAACAATAAATTTTTATAGCTACGGTAACGAATGGTTCAATATATCAAAGAGAGGAAAAAATCTTTTGATGATTATGATGTTAAGATGCATAAGACCTAGTGCTTTTACAGCTGGAGGCTGGTACATAATGAACTTTGAAAATTTCGGAAAGGTAATACGAGCATGAATGAAATCAATTACTATAATGTCAGCTAAATTTTCTTTCAGATTATCAAAACAACTTTATCTTACATGACAGTCATATTTTCAGTTTTATAATCGATTAATGTACGTCTAGCCAATCTGTAGTACTAATTAAAGTATTCAAGCAAGAAAAGTTGCATTAGGTAAACTTTTTATTTCAACAATGGCAAAATGCAGAAGAAATACAAAACACGTGTTCAAAATTTTTTTTTAATTTCATCATCGTTCATAGTTACAAGTACAAAATGAAGTAGGAAATAAATATTTGTCGTATAATGAATTCGGAGACTAGAGTCCTCAATCCCCCGATGTACCTATAACGCCGTTGCTTGCAATTATAGTACACGTGTAAATTTGCCTTCATGTGTGTTCTTGTGTGTGTGTTACGTTATGCACGCGTTGCTGTGGCTTGTATATTTATATATTTATATATATGTATATGTATGCGTGGGTGGATCTAGTAATCATTCACTTATGACATATCTATTACTATAATGTTCGAAGAGACAGAGCATGACAGCTTTGACAATCTATTTGTTTCTCCAATGACAAGCGTTCGTTCGATGCCGTTTTTACACGGGCGGTCAGCGAGGAGACGCGTCCTGCTGAACGTCGCGCGCGATCAAGTGTGACTTGGACGAGACGCAAAGGGGGAGCGCCCTCCGCTCGTTCTCCTTACGCGCTGAACCTCGTGATCGTATTCGTATATAATAAATGCCTCGTATTTGGCTTGAGCGACATACCGGCGATGTCGGAATAAGAAAACGATAATTAATAGCATTGTCTCCCCTCCTTCGCGTATCGGCGTTACAAGTTTGGCTTGGCAAGTTGTATTCTTCCCTAAGAAGATTAGGGCTGCAATCTTTTGCGCGTCGGCTCTTTAATCAAGCGAGCGCATGACGCTATTGAATATAGAGGGCTCGATTAAGATCGACTTGCGAAGACCGCAATAACTGTCCTTTCGATACGCCATCCGTACGATCGCTCTTTTTTCCTTTTTTTTTAACTATATAATACAATAAGCACATAGATATATCACTATTATACAATGCAATAAAGGTATCTACCTAAAAAATGGTTACGCTTAATTCATGTTATAACAAACTTTTTTTTACGAAACAACTAGGCTCATATAATTTTTTTTTATACAATTGTGTACAACAATACAATTAAAAAAAAAATACACGTTAACTGTAGATCAATATTCAATCGCTCGATATCTTCGCAGATGCGCAAAAGGCCGGACAAATATCGGACGAGCTGTTGTTTTATATCTTTTACAAAAGCATCTATCAAAGTTTGAAAAATCGCTCGCAAGAAAAGAAAACGTGTTGAACCGGCCTGTTGCACTTACAAAAACTGCAAAATCGCTTAAGAAAACACGCAGTACAAGATTTGATAGAACAACAACATCTCGATGTAAAATGCCTCTCTAAAGCAATTGTATAAGATATATGTATATATTATATATAATTAGGCAAAAGTGGTAGCGCAGATCTTTTAGAAAAAGTGTAAATGTCTCGCAATCTCAGGTTGAAAATTTTAAAATTGACTTGAGTATCGTAGATTGCTTATATATCAATCAAATGTCATCTGAACTTTTAAAATTATTATTGCAAACAATTCGGCCCTGCCAAATAGAATTTCACTATATATGCCAATAAACGTTAGCAGGGCCCGCTCGTTTAAAGTTATAATTTTTTTTAAACAATGTTTCATCAACTTGTCATATAATTTATAAAAACAGTCGAATCATTTTATAATTCAATTTTACACTAAGTCTTTTAAGCCAATAAAATTTACCTCGATATACCTCGAGTACTTTTCATAGAATATTCCGATGCAGAATTTGCAATTCCGACTTTTTTTTACACTCAATATTTAGGTCCCGATCGAAGGTCTTAAAATCACGAGATTGCGGCTGATAAAGTTTGATTGTAAACAACAGTCTTTTTCAAAAAAAGGCCACGCTTTGCGATTTCACGTCGTACGTTATTTGATTTACAAGGATATCTAAAAAATTTTTCGTTATTTTTTTTTTGCTCAATTCTATTATCACTTAATCGTTATAGAGAAATAATGTACAATTCGCTCGATCGTTTTTGACTTGCCACGTGGCCGAGAGGGAATTTTCTCTGTGCATTCCCTTTTATTATCTTTAAGACGAGCTTCACATACCGCCGTTATTCAAAAAGCTGTTGTTCGCGGATCGATATTCGCAACAAAGCTTCTGCTCCAGTCGTTTTGCAATTCCTCACGCAAAAATTCACGGTTACGTGTGACCGTGTGTGTTCAGACTGGACTGCACTTGTACAACGACGGAAGTCCGCCACGCGCGATCGTTATATTCCAAATTCATTATCAACGCTTTGCGCCTTTATTCAATTCCCGTAAATGACAAACAATTGCTGAAACTTTGCCTGAGCAAATATCTATAATAATAATAATAATAATATATAATAATAATAGTAATAATAATAATAATAATAATAATAATAATAATAATAATAATAATAATAATATATTAATACACGCCTCGCAGCTAGAGATACGCAATTTATTACATCAAGCTTAAACATTTAGTATTGTCGATTTTTTTTCTTTCATCCTCGCCTTTTTTCTTCTTCTTTTTTTTTTACACAACCATAGGCTTTTCATTGCGTTCCGAAAGTACATGCACGCGAATTTCGATAGTCCCACTTAATAAGTTGTAATACTTTTCTGCAATTCGTAACAATACTGTATTATTTTTGTTTACATACATTTCCACATAACATTTGTACCTTTGATATGGCCACAAAAGTACGATAACTAACATATTCTTTTTAAGGGTATTAGTAATTTTCTAATGAAAACAAACCATCAAAAATGTTAAGACTTAACATTTTAAAAATACTGATGTCAGTAGTAATGGTATACGCGTACAATTTAAACGATTATTGTAACAAGATTAAAAATATACATATATATTTGAATTAATAATAAACAAAAAAGAAATCAATCAATTCGTATATCAAGGCGATGTGACTTTTATAGAGCGAGAGAGAGAGAAAAAAAATGAAACTACAAAGAAAAAAATCAGTTATCTCACCAAGAAATCGTAATCCCGGTATTACCACAAAAGAACAAATTAAAAAAAGCATCAAAACATCGGGGAGCATTGAAGAAAAACGTTGAAAATCAGTTGCATGTACCTTCCCAGTTGCATGTACCTCCCCACCTTAAAGCCACGAGTTAAACATTAACAAACAAATAAAATTACCAACAAATCAACAAAAAAAAAAAAAAAAAAAAAAAAAAAAAAAAAAAAAAAAAAAAAAAAGAAAGACCGACTGCCCACCGACGAAGCGGCTCTATTATTCTCGTCGTCAAAGCAGCGAGAGACACTTGGCTTTAATGCTCGTTTACGAGCGTCATTCGAACAAAGAAGAACGAGAGACTAAGTAAGCGATCATTTCGCTCCGCCAAATTCGCACAACCGTGACTCGACCGAGAGAGAGAGACGCAAACGGCCGATTTATCAAGTGTCCACGAATCCCACCTCCTCAAACTTCATTCGCGCACATTGGCCTACGCCGTCTTCCAAGACGATGGGCGCCCAGTGAAGGGACATCTGACGAGTACCGGGGGGCGTTGTTGCGCTCGAGTGTCATCCTTGACGACCGAATTCCGGTCCTACTTGGACAGTTTGCTGATGACGCGGATCAGGGCACCGTTCTCGTCCTTGAGCTTCTGGTTCTCGCACTTGAGCGTCTCCATCATCTGAAACACGCAGAAGCAAGCGGGCGTCGAAAGAGCCGCGTTTTTAATTGCCGTCAGACTGACTGTGAAACAATAGTTTTTTTTTTTAATGTTCTTTTTTGTTTCGTCCGATTTAGTGTTCACATTGTTTGCAGAGGTGCTATGGTGAGACACCTGCTTGTAAATAAAGTCATACGTGATCGACATTTATATAAGTATACACAGCGAAAACAGTAATAAACACGGGGTAATGGGATTTTCAGGAATTTTAGGAATTAATATATTGGAGAGGCAAAGATTTAAGGGGATATTCGGAGGGTGAGGGGAAGTTGGTATCGGTTCTCGGTGCGTCTCACAATTACGGCACGTTCTCAAAACGTAATACACATAATTTTGAACGGTTCTGTGATGGTCGATGTATGATTTGAACACATATATAAATTATAGATAATATATAGATGCGATTCAAATAAATAATAAGCATCTAAATTCCATTGATGGAGATGTCAGGATTTTAAGCTAGTAAAAAGAAAGAAAATAAATGACATAGATGGTAAAGAAGTAATAAAAGATTCTAATGTAGTCATAAATATTGAAATAAGTGTATCGTAGGCTACTCGAGTTTCTGCAATCACTGATGAATCGTAGTTCATTTTTATTTGAACAAGTTCGAGTAGACTACGATCGTAATAAACAATCGTGCATTTTGAAAATTCAAAAATACGTATACATAATCATGAGGTCAACGTAAGTGTAGTGTTACGTGTACATGTATAAAGTGTCCTGTGTAAAATCCGTGATGGGTCTGATAATAAAGAAAAAAAAAAGAAAAAATTGTTTTAACCAGGAGGTGCGCCTGAAAACACCCGCTTTGAAAACGTGCTAACGACAAGTTACGCGTTAAGTCGTAAGGTCTCATTAATTATATTAATCGTGACAAACAGCCCGCACCACACGCAGACGTCCGGAAGGCCGTGTCCTTGCGCACCTGCGGCGAAAAGCCGGTTATACGAATCAGCCTCTCTGCCGACGGCTCTTTTAATGGCAAAATCAACGTACAAGGCTTACACACACACACACACGCGCACATACACAAGTACCTAGGCTGCTCGCAATATCATGCTGCTTTTATAAGGTGCTCGCCAGCGGGAAATGGGTATTTGAAGATATAGTTATTGGGAGGTGAGATATCGCTCGTTGCGCTTATACGTGGACAAGGAGCGATGTGAATTTAGCTGAAAAATTTTTAGTTAGATTGTAAGTGTTACGGGGTATTGTACGTTGTGCAGCGCTTAACTTATTGGTACGTTTTTTTATTTTCATTTTGAATATTTGTAAAAGAAGGACGTAAAGTCTGCTTGATTGTTTGTTCTATGTAACGGTCTGATCGAATAATACGTTGGAAGTGTTTTTTATCAAGTAGCACTTCCACTTCTTCGATTTCTTTTTAATTCAAACGTGATTGTTTACGTTTGAAAATAGATCGTACCAAGAAGAAGCTCTATGCGTGTGGTTTTTTTTTTAATTATTTGGTAAATTGTGAAGAGAATCGATTGTTTTTAATGTGTAAGACGCGAAAACTTTTACTTTTTCATGCTTTTTTGTTATGATCGACCTAAGGTCTTTCACTGTTCTAATTGTAATTTTATAAATGTGCAATTATAATAAACAAATAGTCCATGCATGTTGACTGACACTTTTTGGAGACTCCGACTGTGAAAATGAGTGATGTGAATGTATGATTTTGTTTCAATGTGGTGTTTCATTTTTTTCAATATCATTCCATACTACAGGCCTATTATTTTTCTATTCTATTACTATAATAATCCTGTTCGGCAATTTAATTTGAAATTATATTCTAATCTATATTTTTTTATACTATCATCCACATTGAATACGTTAATTATAAAATAAGCAATATAAAGAATAAAAAATTTTTTTCTGCATTTTAACAGTAATGTAACAGTATATAGCCACAAGGACCGAAGGAAAACAAAAATAATGAGTGAGAGTAACTAAAAGTCGAAATCGAGTCTGCGCAGAACAAGTTAAGCTTAGCTGTGTGAGATAGTGAGTTTAGCCAAAAAAGAAAATTAAAAGGTCAGATGTTTTATTTTGTTTTTTGTTTTAAACAATTGCAGTCAAAATAACGTTATGAAATAAAGTAGACAAAGAACAATAAAACAAGTAGTAAAGGTCAGTTGTGAGAGAGATAAAAAGTAAAAAAACATGATCAACGAAAGTGAAAAATAAAAAAAAAAACAAAAAATGGTAAATTAATGATTTTGTACGTGACGTACAATGTACAATTTGTTAAACGCCAGATACATAATGCTTGTCGCTTTTTTTTTATCTTTGTCCTTTACCTATTTAGCAGTATTGGTGAGTTTGGATACCACGCGGGTAAGTGCCCGATTTTCGGCTTTCAATCTCTCATTTTCAGCTTTGAGCTTTTGCAATTGCTGTAAACAGTTTAAACGGGTTAGCCCATGATAGCCCCATACAAGATTAACACAGCTCAAGACTACATATTTTTTTCATTACAAACGATAAAGCGCCACTTTGTGGCTTCTTCCGTTTGATACGTGTTGACAAGGGGGTACTTGTGGTGGCCATTGAAATTTCGTTTTTTCCTTTCTATTTTTATCGTTAAATTTTTTCTTCAATTATATTCAACTATGACAAATCTATCAGTAACAAAAGCAACCGATACACTTGGCCAAGACGTCTCAATGAATTTGTTAAAAATCATTATTCACGCGCAATAAACGGTCTATTTTTACCAATTACAGCAAATGAAGATAATTTCTTAATTTCAAGAGCCACAGATTAGGAAGAAAAAGTAAAATGATAAACGCGCTATCGCGCACCTGGCGCAAAAAGTTAATGAGTTCGCGAAACCGGCGTTACAATGGCTTTGGACCATTGCCAGGCTGAAAAACCTTAACGCGCCGCGCGCTCGTTCTGACGTAGGGTGGGTTTTGTACGCAGAGAGAGAAAGAGTCAGATAAAAGAGAAAGAGAGAAAATAGAGAAAATTAAAAAGGATGTGGTCAAAAAACAAAACCAAAAAGTTCAAGCCGCTGTCGACGAAAGTAGAGTGACGGACAGTTGAGAAATGTAAAAGTTCGGCAAAGAAAGAAGTCAAAAGCGAGAGATGCACTGAAGCCTCTTCCAGATTTCTTTTCTCCATTTTTCTTTCTCGATGTGGCCCAAACGGCTTACGATGGCGGCACCGGTGATGTTTGTTGATCTGAAGGACTTTTTTTTTCATTTTCAACGATAATATTGTATTTTCAATGTTTGTTTTTACAGGAGCGATATTTATTTTCGCGGCGAGCGGTACACACGTCGAGAAAGAAAGTCAGCAATGTTCTTCCCTCCTTCACCCTCTCCCCCGTTTGCCGTCGCATCATTCAACCGTATAGCAAAAATCGTAACAAAAAAATTGGCTAAAATATTGTTTGTCGTTCACGTGCAAATCTAAAATGTCGAATGAAATGGCTTGGAGCTTTCGAGCTTATTTAAAATAGCACTGTTGCGCCATTTTTATATATCGTTGACTATAATAAAAATTATCGGAATTTTTCGATAAATTTTAATTATTATTTTTAGAGCTTAATAAACAGAATTTCGAGATCAAAGAATAACAAAAAATAGAATCATCGAATGCGGATTCGGTGAGAAATTTTCCAATGTTTGGATCATCGTGTAAAAATAATTTTCGATTGACGAAGTTAACATTAGTATTTATACATTTTCTTTTCAAAGTCACGATCTTTATATAATCTTATCGAAAATAATATACATAGTTTCTAAGAAAATGTAAAGTTTGTTATTTTTTTTCTCGTGAAAAATTTAATTTAAGATTTATAGCAGAATTAAATGTTTCCAATTAATCGATTTTCTAAAATTTATGTTTTCATTAATCCAACGCTAACATCTTATTTTTGTGTATAATTCAAAAGGGGTAAAACATCGTGGAAATTGTCTCCTTCGCCGAAAGCACCTTCGAAACCGTCCCCAATACACAACCCATAAATTTATCGTTTTAATTTCCCCAAGCGTGCTTCCAATAGATAAAAAAACAACTTCCACCATGGTTTCACAGAAAAAAAAAAACCATAAATACAAAAAGAGCTAGAGATAGAGAGGAAAAAAAACAACAAAAACTCCAGACTGATGAAAAAATAAACCTGAAAATCTCGGAGGATTGAATCTTACCTTGAGCTCCTCTTCCATTTCGGAGAGCTTGCGCTCCATGGCGCGTCTCTCGCGCTTCTCCGTCTCGGACAGTACGGACTTGGCCTGTGCGGCCTGGGCCTTTTCCAGCAGGCCCTGAGCCTCGCGCAGCTGCTCGTCGGACTTGCGCAGCTTCTCGCGCAGCCGCTCGTTCTCCGCCTGAGATTCCTCGTAGAGCTTCTTGTAGTCGAGCTCGCCGTTCTCCGCGGCCGATTTTGCCCGGCCGGTGCCGCTTTCCGAGCTCAACGACGACGCCGAGCCCAGTCTGCTCGAGCGACCTGAGCGCTCGTGCCCGCTCTGTAATAAACGAGTAAGGGATAAACAAATTTTCTTTTTGTTATACGAGGGTTGTATGGGAAGTTTAATTGAGAACTTGGATCGTTTTTCCGGCTAATTAAAACGAATGCTGGATTATCTCGGATTACGAAGGCATTATTTTTGTGTAAACTCATTTATTTTGGAGTAAAAGTAATGGGTCAAGCTGTTTTGCACATATTCATTTGAATGCGCGGCGTCGTTGGGGAAAGACGGGTCTTGGTTTATAATAAAGAGCGTTGAAAGATGAATAAATTTTCGAAATTTTAACGGCCGCGTAATTACGGCAAATTTAAATATAGTATTCCAATTATACGAATTCAAGGAACTAACGCGCACATGAGAGTCGTTTAAATTGGAGTTGTCTATAAACTGTGAACTTTACAATGTTATACGAAAAAGCCACGTGACTGCGAGAGAGCAGAGTACCAGGGATTACGGGGCGGAGAGAAAGAGATATACGAGCGTCATCGAAATTTGACACTTTTCGACCTATTTCGCTTACATTTGGCAGAGTGGCCGCTGTTATTGTGCTGCCGTATGGTTTTAAAGCAAATCTAAACAATGACGACAAGACAAGGGAGAGACACTTGGTCATTACGGCACTTAAAATAAACGTATACGTTTCATGTTACCTTTCAACCTCATTTAAACCTCGTATTTGTTGGGTACACACATTTTACCAACAATTTTAAATTTCATAATTTTATCATTCAAAACACCCTGAGCTTTGCTTTCAAATCGCGCGATAAACGTCAGAATTTCACTCAAAACAGAAGTTAAAAAAAAGAGCCAAAAAAAAAACGGCCAAAGAAAAGCAACGCGGTGAGCTTACAACATATCCCTCGGAGCCAGCAAGACTCTGCAGACTGGAGCTCCTGGATCCAAAGCCGGATGCGCTATCGAGTTTGGGTTTGGGTTTGTTGAAGCTCCCACCTCTGTGCACGCTAGTGCGTCCAGCGATACCATTGAGATAGCCATAGCTGGTCGAGGGGAGATTGAGCGAGCCGCTGCTGCCGTGGGAGGTTGGCAGGGTCAGTCCGCCGTATCCCGAGGCCGTGCCACCGTAGGTCGTGTAGGCGCTCGGATAATTGAGATTCGACGCGGAGGTCGAGTAGGGATTCCGGCTTGTCGGCGAGGACTTGTTGAGGTAGTTGGGCGTCGAGGAGTAGCCGGCCGAGGCGCCGAGGAGGTTCGAGTAGCTGTTCTGACGGCTGTCGGAGAAGAGGCCGCTCAGGCTGCGCGGCCTGTTGCGGAAGATGGAGTTGCCGCTCGCCGAGGCTTGGGCGCGCAGACCAGCCGCGGTCGTCGGCTTCGACTGCGTGCGCTTCCGGTACGTCGACATTTTCGGACTGCGGCCAGACGCGGCTGTAGCAGCCTCTCTCTCGCTCTTGCAAACGCACACGGGCGTGCGTTCGAGGGAGAGAGGGAGAACGCCTCGGATTCCGGCTTGATGAGTAAGGCTGATGAGGCTTGGCTGTCTCCTTTGCACAGACGCGCGCGGATCACTGCCTCATCGTTTGTTGCTCCGGTTACTTTCTAAACGACGATGATGCTACTGCTGCTGCCACTGTGGTTCTCGGCTTTTACATAACACGCGTACGGGGGAAAACTTTTGGTGGTTTATGATTCACCTGCTGGCGTCGACCTTTCTTTTTTAAAAAATTTGCAATTCCAATAGCTTGCTCGATCGTATCCGGTGAATCACGAGCGTTTCATCCGAAGCCACGATTCACTCCTCCAAATCATCGATGCTCCGATCGTCCGTCTATCTCGTTTATCTTCGATTATATCTCACGGTAAAACGGAAACGAACGACACTTGGTTATCGGAGCGGAGAAAACGCGCGTGTGACTCAACGAAAACCCAGCGATCAATGACAAATCAGGTAAATCGTGTCTCGATACCCGAGGCACATTGCGCTCTGCTAGCCGTGCCGACTTTGACAGCAAGTGTTTGACTGACGCTAGCGGCAGACTGCCTCGGCGACTATACACTCCCTCCCTCCCTCTCTCTTCATCTCGCGGCTTCTCCCCTGCGCTTCCACGCGCGCCCGGTTATTTGTGGAACTCTCGCGGGCGTTTTCAAGGCGCCCAGAGAGTTCGCGCGCTCTCTACCCCTACCCCTTGGCTCCCCTCCCTCCCTCTCTCTTTTGAGCCCTTGGTTCTTCGAGTGTGCGAATAGACGCTGGGCTTCAGACCGAGTCAGTGCTCTATCTCCCTGTGGCTTTAGCTCCTCTCTTAATCTCTCTCTCTTTCTCTGTTTGAGACTGCGTTCGTTGACTTTTCATCGCCGCGAGAAACAAAAATCCAACCGATTTGTTTATTACCCCCTGGTTTGCTCAAAGGCACTCGCTAAATTACACAGTGTCGCCGGGGAAAATATAGGATCTAGTCTGTATTTCGGTGCGGCCGATTTTTCCCACCCGAGCCGGTCATTCGCTCGAGGCTTTAACTCGCACGCGACGAGAGATCGGCTAGAGAGAGCCCTGCATGAATCCCCGTGCCAAGTCGAGCGCTTTCTTCATGCGCTCTCCTTCTCGCTCTGCGGCCGGCTTTTCCATGAAGACGTTACCCTCGTAACCTCCAAATGCGCAATTTCGGCCTATACAACTCGTCTAGCCGGCTAGCCGAGAGAGTTGTAAAGTCGCGTTTTTTACTACCCCAGGACAAATGTAGCTCTATCTCTCTCTGCCCGCGTAAATATTGAATATCCGACGTTACGAGCTCTCAATTATGCCTCGCGGGGTGAGGCGCGCGCTATTTTCGAAACCTCGGCGCTCGATATTTTTAAAATCTCTTTTCAATTGTAATTATAGAATTGGCATGGGCCGCGGCGCTCATTATTATATCGCTGCCTTTATTAAATGTTTAGCGAGCGTCGCAAATTTGATGCGTCCTATATGTGGTTCGCCGCTCGCACGTGCGACACACGCCTCTTTTTCCAATATTAAAAGTTAAACGTAAGACTTGAAACTTGGATTTGTCACTATTTATGAATTGATATTGTCACGGTTCGCAGATTTTACGAGCTGCAGGCATGACGAGAAGGAGGCACAGGGGCTTTGAGCATTTATATATCGACACATTGGCGAAGAAGTCACGAGCAACGAGGGCTTGGAAACGGAACGATGACGGCTTAGCTGCAGCTTCGACGGTTTTATGAAATAATTGGCAACTAACGCTCTGTCGGGGCGTTGAAAAATTGTTGGGGGGGGGGAGAGGGGGAAAGCGCATGCACGAGCATGAGTTTGACGATCGTTAGGGGCCACTCGTGATTATTTTTAAGGTACATCCGACTTTTCGATATGCGTTTATTTTGAGTTTTTTCAATGCTAGGAGATTGATATCCGGGAAATTGTTAATTTAAACTTATTTCGTTATAAAAAGTTAATAAAGTTTAATTTTAATTGTGAGATATTCATTATAAAATTATAAATTTATAAAGAGGTAAAAAGAAACGAGCAATGAATGATGAAAATTCAAGGTTTTGTTTGATACCCCCGTGGATTATAAATTGGACAAGTAGTAAATGTCCGG
The DNA here is from genome assembly GCA_030522585.1 of Anagyrus pseudococci. Lineage (NCBI taxonomy): Eukaryota > Metazoa > Arthropoda > Insecta > Hymenoptera > Encyrtidae > Anagyrus > Anagyrus pseudococci. The sequence continues at coordinate 49,593 of JAPYYQ010000548.1, read as the reverse complement.
ATACAGCCAGACGACGATGCGAAATTAGTTAAAATTTTATGATTTTTTGTGTTTTGGAACATTCAGCATATAAGATACGTCGCGAATGTAAACTTAATAGTAGATCATAAACAAAAAAATTGTTTAAACCAAATGACATTTTTCAACTAAATTTACGCCGCTGGTTCAACTGCAAGCGTCATTGAATTTATGCCAAAACTAATAACTTTTCAATAATCTTTTTGCAATTCAATGATGCAAAACAACGAGGTTCGCTCAAAGTATTGATTTACCGCTAGCGAGATACAAACGTTGAAAATAAAACAACATATACACAATTACAGATTTAAACCAACGAGAGCTATAGAGTTTCGTAATGTTTCTTACGGCTTTTAAGCTCTCGCTCAAGCCAAATTGCATCGTCAGCGCACGAGCGTTGGACTTACTATAACAAGAAATTGACGTCATTGAGAAACAAAGTGAAAGTTTAGCAAGCCACGTGCTCGTGAGCCACAGCAGCTTTTGTGCTTCAAAGGGTAAGAAGTGGCTAGATTGCAAGCACACGTGCACAAGTTCGTAATCCCTTACCGCACTAAAATTCTTCTTTTTTTTTTAAATTTTTTTTATAATTCTTTTTACATTACATTTATATTTTCATTCTTCTTTAATGAGGTGGATTGAAAGTAATTGCGCATGAAAATTCAGTTGTGCGTGGTTTCCGTAACGTTTGCGGCGAGCGCACCTTGAAGTACTTATTTGGAGAGCGTAGGACGGGGAAAAATTCTTGCGACATTGCCTTTTTTGGGAACAGATTGCACGGAAAAGCCGTATACGTGGTGTGCTTCGTTAAATCGCAAGAACGTTCACTTTCTCCCCAAGTATGTTTTATTAATAAATCCAGTTACTTTTTTTTCGTTTAAAAGAAAAATATTTAAGTCTGCAATATTTTAAAATACGACTGTTTTCACGTTATAGGGTCCGTTTTAGACGATTCGTGTTTATAGACGAAAAAAAAAGATGTACAAGAGCACTTGTCTTGACCTCGTATGCGAAATTGATCTTATTTTGACTTGGAATGATTAAAGTCTCGGCAAAATATCCTAGGGATTAGCGAAATTTAGATCGGCTAATTTATACGGCTAAGAGAACAGCGATTCAAGGGGGGGGGGGGAGGGATGTCGAGTGATCGAAGCGTTTTGGCTTGGAATTTTGATCGTGTAAACGAGAATCGGGACAAGCAGCAGCAGCACATCTCTCGTTAGTTTCGAATTAACGCTCTTTGTTTACTCGTTCCATATTTCCGTCGGCAACCTTGTGCGTTATGCTCGAGCCGAGGGAGCCGATCGTCGAAATATTAACCGAGCGCTTCGTTTTCTTAATTTTCACGCGCGGCTTATTTTCAAACGATCGCGCCGCAGCCTTCGAAAAAGTTTAGCTTTACGCCGCGTTTCATAATCGCCGGATATTTTTGCGCTTACACACGAAACACCTCTCGGCAAACGGCCGTATCGACACGCTGGCATTATACACGAAACAAATCGCGGCAAGCGCGCGATTAGTTTCGGCCGCTAATCATAGATCATTTCGTCCCACATGATTCAATTACCCCGCGGCGACCCGATACCGAAATCGTCGTCTGCCAGCTCTCTCGATCGTCTACAGACAGCAGTGAAGGTACATGTCATCGGGAACACCCAAATCCGCGTCCCAGATAGCTCGGCCAATGCCAGGAGGGAAAAAGGAGCAGGCACGCGAGGGAGGAGGGGCCTCTCTGATCGATCTCAGCCAAGTGTCCAAGCAAATCCTCACCGCGGGCGAATATCTAATTGGCCGGAGGACAAAGCCTTCTCGCCGCGGTACCGCGACGCCGCTAATTGGCTCTGCCGAGCAAACCCAAGCGTAACGCGGGCTCTCTCTCTCTCTCGTTATCCCCGATGATTTATCATCGGCTCGCCAGACTTTTTCGCGAGAGCACGTGAGCGCTTGAGAAACAAAGCTCCTATTTCTAGCCTCCCCTCCCCTGACAGCGTTTTTAATTCCAGAGCGATTGTTAGCCCCGTGGCATTGGGTTTGCTCGATTCTTCCGCGGCTATGCGTCTTGGACTTCCCCTGAGTCCTGGGATTTCGCTCGGGATGGAAGTCGAATTTTAATTGGCCGTGATTAATATCTAAATTTGGACGGGCGAGCGCGCGCGTTTGCTCGCATAAATCAATTTTATTGCCGCTTATTATTGTTAAGCGCGAGGTTGGGCAATGATATCCGATATATTTATAACGGCCAAGGAGAGGATGACGATGCGCCCCCGGTGGATTATACCGCGCGCTTCTTTCTCGAGCGTGTGATTTATCGATATGTTGACGTTATTATTTGCCGCTTATTCACTCTGTCAATTGTACAAGTCCGCCTGTTTGAAAAGCCCCGGCAGGACCGGCGAGCGTCGATGACCCCCAAGAAACTCTCTCAAACCGACTTGCGAAAATGAACTATTCCAGCGTGTATATTTCGCGCGAACCGGCCGAGGCACACGTGTGCGCCCGGGAGCCCTTCTCTCTCGCGCACGTGTGTTGTCTGCGGCCGGTCTTTAAATACCGAGATCGATAGAGCGACCTAAGTATAGCCCCCCGTCTCTCTCTCTCTTTTCAGCTCGCTTTCTTATGTAAATGCCCGCCCGAGTGTCTAGCGCAATAACGCATGGGAGGATCAAAGAGGAGGCCGGCAAGCGATAATCGAGCGTTAATTTGTCAATGGACATCGTTGGATGGGCTTTAGTGCCGATCGGTAAAGTCACGAGCGCCGACAGGTTGGAGAGACTCTCCGGTGCAAGCGCACGAGCCTGTGTGTGTGTTTGTAGGGAGCCGCGTGGCCTGGCTAATTTTACCAAGCTAAGAGAGAGTCGCGTGAATATCCGGGCGGGGACGGTTTCTATATTTACGTTTGCATTTTTGAGGAGAGCCGAGGAGCCGGAGAAGCGAAAGAAACGCGATTGATAATTGTAAACGGATGACGGGGGCGCTTGAGGATTGAATTTGCGAAGGGGGGGTCGTTGTATGCAGTGCTGTCGAGAGGAGAAGCGCGCGAGCTGTTTTACTCTGCTTTTACGTCATGCCAGGTCGCCTAATGATTAACTATATTTTTAGTGCCAAGTTTAAAGTACGTTTTCTTGTTACAATAAGCCCCAGGGCGCTGTTCGCTATTTATTTTTGAGTTTTGCCGCGTTATATTTAATTTTCCCGTTGCATCGCGCGCCGAGAATAAGCGCGAGCGAACTTTTTGGAAATATTTTTCGCTGCTGATTTATCACACGATCGGATTTTAAATTATGCTCGAAAATTATTTAACACTGCGTAAGAACCAGAATTTTTTAATAAGCCACGACGGCGCGGTGTAAGCGAGGGAAAATGAAAAGCGTCGTCGCGCGTAACCGCCACTCGTAAATCACACGCGTCTTTGGTGGTGTCGGGGTAGGGGAGGCAAAAAAAAAAGAAGCAGATAAACGACCGAGGGGGGCAGAGAGAGAAAAAGAAGAAAAAAGAAAGAAAGCTCATTTTTGCGTCACCTTGGAGGTCTCGCGCGAAATACCGTAATCCGATCCAAATCCTTTCCGCGGAAAGCTCGTGCCGGAGAGCGACGCTGAGCTTCCCTAAAAATACCACAAAGCCCGAGCCGAGGAGACGGGATGCTTGGCTTATCGCGTTGCTCTCCGTCTATGCGTATCAGGGGCTTTAAGAGCGTCTGGTTAATTTGCGCCGGCACATGGCTCATGAGCACGCATATATTTGCCCAGACCCTGTATTTATTTCCGCCTCTGATGAAAACTGACGAATAAGTTATTTTGATGGATTAACATCCGTCGCTTCCGGGACAACCAGATCATTAGGACTTAATTAATAATTACAGCATTTTTTTCTGCAAATAGCATTCCTTTAACGCATTACTTTTACTCAATGAACAGATAAAATGACCAATTAGAATCGCTTGAACGATGCCAAAATCTGAACTACGGAAAGAATTGCAAAAGTCTCGGCTACTGTCGAGAAGAAAATCGGGAAACTTACCTCATTATGATTGACCTTGGCGTCGTCGCATTCGCCGCTCGTTGGGCCGTCTTGCTTCTCTGGATCGATTTCCTGAAACAGTTCAAGTGAAAGAGCAAAAAAAAAAACTTCGGTTAGTCGCTTTTCACAAAGGTCATAACACTTGGGAAATGAAAAAATAAAGCAAGGAGAAACCGAAGACAGCCGACGCGGTCGGTATTAATAGAAATCGCTGTTTACACCTGACGTCAACGGGCACATCGCGGGATTTTCGGGCGCGCACCCACGCTCCGACGCCGACGGTATCGATTACGATCAAGGTGTTTCAGGCGGGCAAGCGCGAGATTTTAATTGGTTGGCTAGTGAAAACGTCCGGCGAATCGACTGGCCAACGCGATGGCCTCGGGCGGCTTTGGGTCTTTGTTTGAGAACAAGGAAACCGTGGCGAAGTTTTGAACGCGGCTTAACGAGCCGTGAATTTTTGCTAGCCTCGTTGCGTTTCATTTGAATTTTCGAATTTGTACGCGTGCGCCGTATCAACAGCGAGCGCTTGTACGAATATTTTTGGGACTGAACCTATTGCTATTTTCTTACTAGGCTTCTCGCTCGAAAGGAAGGTATTCGAAATTCAAAATTCAACCTCGCTCTTTCCAGAGTCTCTTTGATTTTCCCTCGGCGCTGCTCGTCCAAATTTGTTTGGCGCGCAAGAGCGCACACACTTGGCGGCTTCGTACGTCACGTATAAATTCGACGAATCATAGTCGGGCGCGTTTACGCTTGGCCGAAAAATAGAAAGGATAAAGGAATTGAACGCCGTTAAAATAAGCCACACGTGATTGACTCGAATAAGCGCGGCTGCATGATGTAAGTTGTCAGATATTTGGTTGTCTACGCATGTCGGGCGGAAGTACTGGCGAGACAAAATGTGATACTAACATCCATGTCGACATGGACGACGCCAGTCGAACGCCTTTTTGGTCTCCGCCTCCTTTGGATAACGGCCTGGGTTGCCTGTGCATTTCGGCTGTCGTTCTCTTTGTCTTGTTCTGCAAATTAAAAATAAACATTCGTCAAAAGTTGGATAAAGAAAATTTGTTATTTCTAAATATTTACAAGCTTTCATCATTTTTTCTTAATAAAAACTAAACCACATCGTTCATCATTTTATCTATAAAAACATTGTGTAACATAAAAAAAGACCGTAAAATTCAAGCGATACATCCGCACGTTACGCTTCTATTTCAATGTTACCCCTCGGGCACTCTATCTAAATAGAAATCCGATTTGATTGTTTTTAGTGGCCCGTTCAAATTGGCTCGGCACGGGCTCCGAGCCAAAAATATTGAATTTAATGGACCACCGAGTGATTCTCCCCTTTTTTTTCGTTTCTCTTCTCGTACTTTTATATATCACCGACATCAACAACCCAAGAAACACTCGCTCTCGAGCGATTTATTTACATCTGCTGTGCAAGCGGTTCGTTGGATCACTGTACATAACAACCGATCATCCCCTAAATCGCAGTATAAACAAAATAATTTTCAAATGAAGCGCCGTTAATCAAAAGAAAAAAAAATTGAAAAATACCCAAGCCAACAAAATTTACCTTTGTCCTCGGGCGGCTTGATCGGCCGTCTGAGAGGCAGGGTGACCGTGGCCTCGGTGGTGGTGGTGGCGCTCGCGCTGGCAGTGCTCGGAGTAACGCCGTCGACGGGGGCGGAGCTGGGCCGGGGTCCGCTCGTCGCACCGGTGGTCGGCCGCCTGATGTACGCCGTGGCAGTGTCGCCGCTCTGTACCGTCGTCGTCGATGTCCTGTTGTTCGCGTCCTCCAGCTGGAACTGAGATACAACACGAGACGTTTTCGCAGGATGACCCAGAAGCCCTGCCTCCTGCTCCTGCTGAGAAATCATTTTTGACCGCTGAGAATAAGGCAGCGGCGAAAGGGTACAGGTGATTTTTTGCTTGTGTATGTGTGTATGTTTCTGTTCGCAAGGTGTTACTTTGCTACATTTGTGGCTTGAATTATTTCCGATTTTGTTGTCGTTGTTGTTTGCCGGTGTAAAAATGACTTTTCAGCAGTAGCTAGTGGTGTATTTCGTATAGCGTTCAAAATGAGGCAAAAATAAATAAAAGGAGCCTTGTTTTTGGTTGACCTTCAAAACAGTTTTATTGCTTTATTTACAAAAAACTGTAATAATAATAATAATATTAATCGTAGGCTTATGTGTGTAAGAATAATAGTAATAATATGTGTGTATGCTTATATTTACAGTGATTAAAAAAAAAAGAGAGAAACCAGCAAAATAGCATTTGTATAAATATAATAAATCGCCGTAAGCACATTGATGTCAATGTTAAAGACTAGCATGCCCCGAAATCTAAATCATGCATTTTTACAACTAAACATCCCAACATTTCTTGCTACAATTTACAAATATTGCTATTATTTTATTTGTTTTATTTGCGTGGATAATACAATCGCACCTTCGACTCTTTCGCCCCCGGGAAAAAACACGAAAGCGGGAAGACTCAAGGAAGACAAGGTATGGGGTAGGTTTTTGAATTAAAAAAAAATCGATGTTTAAATAAAATTACAGCGTATGTACAAACGCAAATTTGTCGTTGATCCTTATTACAGTCTCAACTGCAAATTTCAGGCAACTACGTCTACGGGATGAGAATTTTGGATTACAAAACTTCGACACTTTCTTCTGGAGTTATTCAACTAATATTAGGGTTAATACTACGATTACTAAATACGATACAAATACTATGAGTAAAAGTTGTTAGAGTTTAATTTAAAAATAATCATATTAAGCTACGTCTACAATTCTTTATATACTGATACAATATTGTCAAAAATATATTATTAGTATTTTAATAATATAAAAATATTAATAAAAAATAATCTTTATCAAAATGTTAACGAATATTTTTTATAAAATAATAAATCAGTTATTGAAATTTGTTCTGCCGAATTACCGCTTTAAACAAATAAAAATCATTGTTCATTTGTGACTATTTGATACTACTGTCATGGAATATTTGGAAATAAAATGTGTCATGATTATTTCATTATCTCATTTACTGAAAATACGTACCTTTTGAATACTGATGTCCTATTGTCAAAATGAATTGAATCGAAGGAGAAAAATTAAATTAATTTTTAAATATTTTGTCATCCAAAACTCTTCAAGTGTCCAAGAATACAAGGAGTTACATTTTAATGCGATTTATCATCAACCAATTTTTCCAATTTTCCGCAGTACCCATTTTCAAGCTTATAAAAACCAATCAAAAGAAAAAAAAAAAGAAACAAAACTAAAAAAATCCCAACTCCTTGCATTTTCGATAAGGATAAATACCAAGGTGACAAACAATCTACTTAAAAGGGCAAAAAAAAGTAGGGCCGAACTACATTGTACCGGGGATTAGCAGCCAACGCGTGCATTGCCTCGTATATGACCAGGATACTTGGATAAGAAAAGAAGAATTGAACGTATGGATAATCGTGGGAAGAGTAAAGGGGAAGGGCTCGGATTGGCCACATACGCGAGCGCTACTTGTACTCCCAGCCTAGCAAACTCAACATCCATGCACACCAGCCGGGAGGTTCGGAGCTGGGCTCGTCGCTCTCCTGCACAACAACATTGCCAACACTGTCTACTTTAGACTGTCCGCCCTCGGCATTGTCATCACCACCGACCTTGCTGCCTGCGTCGACCTTGAGCCGCCAGGATGGCCGGCGCTCCGGGGCGTTGTTGCCGGGCTCGAGGTCCGCGGGGCTCTTGCTGCCGACCGAGCTCAGCGTCGTCCCCGTCGCTGCCGGGCTGGCCGTCGTGATCGTCGCCGTGATCGAGGCTGTCGTCGAGCCCGCTGTCGTCGTCGTCGTCGCCGGCGTCGTCGTCGTTGACGCTCCTCCTGTTCCCGATGATGACGTCGTTGTCGATGACGTCGTCGTTGCGTTGGGCTGTGGGACAGAGAGAGAAAGACGAGATCGAGTGGTGTTCGCGCGCTTCAAGGCTTGGCTTTGGCGATTGCACCGTGTGCCGCGCGATTCTTTCGTTCGACTTGGGTTAGAACTGGACTGTCACGGTTGGAAGCAAAAACAACACCACCACCACCATAAAGAAGAGTATTTTTTTTTTTTTGAAACATTTATTACGTACCGTAGACTGAAGTGAGCGCTATTGGTATAAGGGTAAAGAGATGAAACAGTTTATTGAGAATTTGCGAATGTAAAACGAGTGTCTTATTAATGGGAAAAACGTGACCGGTAAGGGGTGTTTTTTCTTCATTACGCGTTTGAAAAATTGAAGAGACAATGAAAATGTTGAAATAAAATGGAAAAAAATAATCATGCATGAGATTAGACGATTAGATTATTGCCGCTGTTTAAAAAAACATTTCTGCAAAACTAAATGCGAACAGCAAAGTAAACCGATTTACGTTCCGCATTATTATCATTTATCTCTCTCCAAGAAAGAGAGAATCGTCAATAAAAAAAAATCCAATCGTCCTGAGAGTCATGACAGAAAAGAAGTAGAAGAAGAAGTAGTCGCGAGAGAGAGAGAGCCATCGACGGTTAAGGTACACATCATCATCGTCGTCATCATCATCATCATCGGGTGGTGCGAGGGGGTCGTGTGTCCAGGTTGATTTTTGTTTTGTTTTTATAGCTGTGTTGGCTCTACCTGAGTGGCTGTAGTCGTGGCGGTGGTCGTGGTAGCCACGTCGTTGCTCTGCTGCTGCTTCTTCTTGACGAGCTGCTCGGCGCTCTTGATCTCGTCGAGGGTGACGCCCTGGGTGGATCGTCGCGTCTCCCTCACGCGCTTCGCGTGCGCCTTGCGCTGCGTCTCGCTCTCCTCGTCGCGCACCGGCGGCACGAACGACCTGCGATCCCAACAGAAAGCAGCGCGCGGCCGCGACCCGCGCGGCCCACGGCTCGAGTCAGTCTCTCTCACCCACTTTACGCCCTCATGTCTACGAATTCGCCGACTAGCACCGGCCATCTCCCCCGTCTCAACACCCTCGGCTAGACGATCGTCCCTCCGTTAATATCGCGACGTCGTACGGTATATAGAAGCAGTGCGCTAGTTTACGGGTGTTCAGTTATATTTTATTTGCTTTTTCTCTTTTTTTTTTACTTTCGCCTCGGACAGGCGGTGGAGGGACTTTGTTCGCGATGTGCAAGTTTTGTGTACTGACAAATTATTTGCTTATTTAAAATGTTTGTGAATAATAATGTTTGCTCATACACGGAGAACTAGTTGGATCTCAGTTGGTTCACGTAAATGTGAAACGCTACGGTCGCGTGAAGAAATTGAATTGTTTCTAAATAGCCCGTAAGTGAATTCAATCTCTGAATGAGTAAAAGTTCACGTTTGTCGTTTTCCGTGTATGCAAATTGTTATAATATTAAAGTGAAAAATATATAAATTTTGTAAATGACACAAAGCTTTGTTGCGATATAACGCCAGTTAAACTCGAGGGAGCAATGGTGTATCATAAGAAATCAGAAAATAATTTTTCAATAAAAATCACAATATTCAAAATCGTTAATAGCTTGTGTAATTTTTATCGAAAAAAAAAACAGCAAACGCTAATGCAAATAAACTATTGTTAATTTTATAAATATAGAATAAAATTAATTTAGATATTTTGATGGTTTATAGAATTCATTTCTAAAATTTATGCACAATAGAATATAGTAATAAAAATCGAAGCTTTACGGTTCTACGTTTCTAGTTCAAAATTTTCAATCTTTTGTAAATGCATACATAGTCGTAAAAACAATAGATCACAAAACAAGACAACAAAAAGCATAACGGCAATAAAGCAAATATTGAAATTAAATAATATGTGGTCGAATGACCTGATTACAAAATAAAATAAACCATCCAAATATTTCGTTAGATTAAAAATAAAGAATGAAATCAATACTTCAACTCATGTCAAGAAAAAAATTCTTCATTCGATTGTAGATGCTAATTCAAAATTTTAGAGAATACTTTTTTAAATAAATTAAGTAATTAAATCGTATATTTTATTATGTAAACAAACGTAAAATGATTACTAGCTTTAATAAAAATATTCTCTAAAATTATTAATAGTCGTTAGAAAACGTTTGTTTCACGTGGCCTGCATCTATGTTCAAGCATCGATGCTCTATCTTATGGTTATTGGCCTCATCACGACAGGTCATCAACCATTCTGTCGATACTTTGATAAATGCGTGAAAATAAAACATAATGGAAAAAACCAAACAAAATTACAATGGCCATTGTAATTGTTTTTACGATACTCAAAAATACTATAATGGAAAACATTACGTGTTTCAACTGTAACCATTTCATTTTTACGTAAAAATTAAGACTTTAAGCGACAAATCTAACGCAAAGAAACTCAATTAAATAACAAAAAACAAGATAATCAAAGAAATAAATGTTTCCATTAGAGCATTACTGGCAATGGATAAGCCTTATTTTGCATTGCTGTTCAAAAAAGGTCTACAAACATATGGAAAAAAATGGCAAAGCAACGAAAATTATATTGTCGTCACTCATAAAAAAGCACACTTTTGTTCTCATGCGATTGCAAACTGTAATAAATAAAAGAAAAAATAAAATAATTAAAAAAAAAAAGAAAATCAATGTCAACGAGGCATGAAAATCTCAAAAATTTGTATACGCATGTCTTCACACGTTGCAAGTACACAGTTGGAAATAGACATCTTATACCAGTACTATTACATACTGATGCGTAGAATGTACAGCAAAATTATAGCTACATCAAGAAGATCAATTCAATTATACTTTAAGCGTTTTATAAAGAATCAAGTACCTGAGCAAGAAAACATTTTTCATTCTTTTTAACATTCTTCATTTCTTTTTAATCTTGATGAGCAAATCTCAATCTCACTTACTACTTTAAATTCACTTGTTTATTTCAATATTAATGTGATACGTTACGTTACTCAGAAAAAAAAGTTTAAAAAAAATGTTTAGAAAGCAAAGTAATAAATTGTGCAAGTAAACAAATAATAAAGATCATCTTTCCAACTGCGTAAATCTTCAGGGACGAGCGGCTTGGGTACGCACTTGAAGAAATTTTTGAAGATATTGCCTGGGCTTAGCTTGCTCCCACCAGGTGTGGTAGGAGTCGCAGGAACTGTCATCGAATTGTTCGACGCTGACAGTGTCGTCGGCGATACTTGAACCGAGCTCGATATGCTACGCGATACGATACAGGTTGCGTGAGTATTATTTCATAAAAAAAACAACGATGCAGGGCAAAAAAATGTTTGTTTTCTATTGACTGAACGATTTCAGGTTTTTTCATTGCGTTTCAGCGTCACCGAAAATTGCGATCTTTAGTACAGTTATTTTGTATGACAATAAATTTATTTGAGGATCTTTCGAAATTTCTTAAGCGTAGTAAAAATCGCAAAATTGCTGCAGAGCAAATTATATGATGTAGGTTTAAAAATAAAATTATGTAGATACATCTATGAATATCCGTGTTGTAACTGTTCAATCTTATTTTTAATAAAAATCGTTTGGCGAATTAATAATTTGTGTATGTGTGACGGAAACGATCAGAATATTGACTAGAAAAAGCATTTATCCTCTATCTGATAGTAGAGTATACTTTTAACATTAAACTTATTCTTAACTTTATATTAATCATTCGTTTATAGCATTACATTTTAAAAAATTTATAATTTATAAGTTTACGTTTTATATTAGATTTAATTGACAGTAAAATAAAATTTAAATGTATAAATTTTAAATTTGAGTAAAGTCTTGTCTGACTAGACATGGCCGTTTCTACTGATTTACACAAGTAGTTTGTAAATCCATGAAAATTATACAAATAAATTTAGGTAAAGTTTTTAAATTTATATAAATCTTTAAGTGCAACAAGATCAATTTTTCTATTCTATTATTTGTCTACATCTAAATCTATTTAGTTTAAGAAAAACTGTTCAAACAGTTGTTCGTAAGAATTAACTACTTTCTTTTGTAGCAATCTTTTAGATTAACCTTTTTCGTGTAACATTTTACTATACATTAAAAAAAAATTGAGTAATATAAAATTATAGCAAGAATTTGCATCATAAACATACCTGCGAACTTGGTTGGCGGGTAGGGGACTGGTGACGGCATTTAGACTCGCGGTTATTGGAGTTGTTGGCAGTGATTTGTTTGGTACACTTGTCGGTGATTGTTGCGTGCTGTTGTCTTGAGGTACTCGTGACAATTCCAAGTTCAGCTTTATATCCTTTTTCCTAGAAACACGTAAGAATACGCATTGTTTGAAAGCCAGTGTCTCTCTATCATTGTCTTTTAGAAGTGAAGTGGCCTCCAGCATAACCATAGGATTGAAAATATTCAACGATAAAGAATGACAGGTTGAAAGGAAGAGTAAAAGAGATTTTACTGATAGTGTTTAGATTCATAACATGTAACGATATGCAGATAATGAGAGATACAATCTATTTACATACAAATATATCAATGCATAGGTGAAGAAGAAATCTGTAGGAAAAGTTGTAATGGAGTATTTATAGGATGATTTTTAAAGGATGAAGAAACTTTAAAAAATTATAAAAAAAAAAAATATTTTTACGTTAATCATTTTTCAAATATTATTTATAAAACGATAATAATGATAATAGTTTCGGTAATTGTAACTTCAATTTGTGTATAAAGATTCGTGCAATGACTTATGATCGATAAAATTAATATTAGTACAATAGTTATTAAATTTATCAAATTATAAAATGCATAGGCATAAGTAAAGCTTTTTATGCAGGCCTTTTGAGTATAAAAAAGCAGAGTATTAGCAAAAGCAATAAAAGTTAATCAAATATAAAGAAAGAATATAAATATTTTAATGATACTAACAATAAGGATTTAAATTTACCAAACCATATAAACCGAAAAGCATTGAAACCTGAAGAATGTGATAGATCAAAATTTTGTCAAAAAATAAAACATGAGTTTCTCTTTACTTTGAAAAACCGTTAAAGTAATCTCATATGAAAAAAATTTTTAAAGAAAACTTAAATTTTCTTGTTTTTTTTCGACCAAGGCTGCGCGTACCTGTAAGTATCGCGCAAGGATGCAGATCGGGCGGTCGTGGCGTTGTTATGAGAAGGAGTGGCTGGATTGCAGCGGTGGAGAGTAGGGCAGGACGCTGCCTTGATACGGGCTCTCAGTGCCAGGTACTGCTCATAAAACCTGCGTAACATGCATGTCCATGCCACATGCACACTTGTTTACGGGACTTGGACTCGGTTTTTTAAGAGTCTTTCTTATTTTTCTTTACAATTTCTCAATTGAGTTTCAAAAACTGGATCGAATTCTCACACTGACAAACGTTTTTATAAACTACTGCATTTAATTAAAAATAATTGAATCTAATTTAAAAAATAATATTAAATAAATTATTGCGATTTTGCTGTGCTTTTTGCAGTGAACATTACAAAGCTTAATTGCTAAACAAGATCAATGTACACACACTTAAATTACTTGCTCAAGTTAATGCTGCAAGCTTTGATTATTGTTAAAAATTTGTTACATCAACACATGTACTTACTTTTCGTCCGTTTCAAAACTGTGTGTTCTTCTCAGCACTACTTCTGGTTCTTCTTGGGCTTTAATTGGCGATGTTGGCGTTTTTATTAATGGCTTTTCACGTTCCTCAATCCCTACAAAAAAATGTTTAAGTTTGTTTGAAAACATATATATGGGTGGGATAGAATGATTAAAAATGAAAAATATTTCTTTACTAGTTGATATTGAATTGGCAGGTTCCGTTTCAATGCCTCGATTTCTGAAAGAGCCAGATCGTCGCCATGAAGGTATAGAGCCCTCGTCGTTATTTTCAGTCTGTTGTTTTGGCGGTGCAATGGGTGCCTGGTTAGGAACTTTATTTGCCTCCGGCGACGGCTGTGGATTGTGCGAGGCCGTCTCCTCGCGATTTGCTCTGTTTTTCTTTTCTGGAATGTTAAGAATACAAAAATTTTAATTGATGAGTTTTTATTGGACATATTTTAGAATGATGGAATTAATTGTAAACAATGTGTAGTCAGTCATAGGCAAATTCAGCATTTTTAAAAGACAATTCAGAAAAAAAGTAGTCAGAGTGTATTGCGATACACTGGAATGATAAACAGTATTGTTTACCCAGTTGTACTAGCAAAACGTGTTTAATATGTATTAAAGAAGCATTTCGAGCGCTGTGTGAAATTCATCGTATCTATGTTTATTAAGATACTTGTACGTGGTGGTACAAAAAGTGCAAGTGTACTTGTATACTGCACAGTGAATGCCATTAATATAGAACATCAAACGCTGCAGGAAATTAAAGTAAAACAAAAAAAAGACAGAAAAAACTGGATTATTAGCATAAAAAAATCGCAAAAGAAGTAAATCAACCATTTTGGCACAGGGCTCCGTGGAGAATAACTCACCGTCGTCGGTAAGACAAGTCGAATTGTTTGATCGATCTGATTTATTAGACTGATCAGAACTCGTGGAGGTTTGTGTATCTGAGCTAGTCTCAGATTCACTCTCACCTTCGCTCGCCTCCACGTCGGAATCGACTCCCTCTTCTAAATCCACGCAGCAGAGTTTAGGAAGAATTTCGTTTAGAAAACATTATAAGGTTATAAGGACGTTTGGGTAAGGTTTGCTTCTACGGAGAAGAAGCCTAGTGTCAGAGCGGGAGTTGTCAGAATTGCAGCAGTGATGCAGAGTTTTTAATAGACTGTGTGACATTGTTAAAACAATATTTACGTTATATTGAGATTAGTAAAAGCAACGCTTTATGTTTGTACTACGACAAATGTAAAAAGTTATACATAAAATGTCTGTGTATAGTATGCGCGCAATATGTAAATTATGTGGATTTATACCGCAGACTTTTCGAATTACTCGATAACAATGTCTATTTTTTACAAAACTTTGTAACATTCAATATATAAAGATCGACATAAATTTTAAAAGTTTTAAAAATTACTTCTGCAAATAAATTACAAAAATGCATTAAAAGTTAAAATTTATGTAACCTTACAAAGTTGAAATTAGAGAATAGCGTACATCACTGAAGCAATTACAGTTGAATTCGTCGGTCAGAAGAGCTGAGGGCAAATTAAATGAAAATGTCAACTCACCGACGTCACTATTCGTCCCGACGCTCGACTCCTCTTTATCAGATTGAATTTCCAGTTCAACTTTCTTAACTTTGTTTGGCGTTTCCTCCTCGTACGCCTCTGTTCCCTCTTGATCAATAACTAAGTTCTCCTTATTTGTTGATACACTGAAAATTATTTTAAATATTCCGGTATTAATTTCAGCAGTGAAAAAACCTTTCAAGAATTAAAATGACAGGCAATTTACCGCTTCTTTGGTATCGCTGGTTGTTTGTTAATAATTTGTGGATGCTCCCTGAGCAAGACCTCCTGTTTCTTTTTAAGTTCTTCTAAGGCTTTGACAATATCGGGATCAGCTACGTCAAATGCAGTTTGACCCTACACAATCATATTGAATTATTTAACTGAACAAATAGCGAGTAAAGTGTAATACACTTGAAATCTCGCTTTTCTACTCACAGCGTAATTTTTTATATCCATATCACAGTAATTCTCCACCAAAAGCTTGCAAGACTCAATCTGTCCCCAGTGCGCGGCGCCGTGTAGCGGTGTCCATCCGTCATTGTCCCGTGCATTGACGTCGCACCGAGCTTGCAGCAGAATACTGAAATAATTTATGTCGAATTACGTTTCATAATAGGCTGGTTATAAATAAATAAATAAAACAGGAATAAAACGTACTTCATGACGTTGGTATATCCCTTGGCAGCGGCAACGTGAAGTGCTGTAGCTCCAGACCGTGGGTGTACCGTGTCTTTACCAGGCGCTCCGGACCTCCAAGCCCGTGCATCGTTAAGCATCAGCGCCTCCTCCTCGCTTCTTGCTTTATCGCAGTCGATACCTGCTCTCGACAATAAAAAATTCAACGTCGAGCAACGGATTTGAGTAAACGGCACGCGTTTGATCGCCAAGATTCGTGATTTAATGCGAAATCAAATATGGCTTTTTGTTTGTATATTACAAGGTACCTGAGACAGGTATATGTCACCTATTCAGGGCATAAGTAATATCTTGCTCTTCGAGAACATTTAGCATTTGCTAGCCACTAAAGTAGGTTAGCAAATGACTCTAGCCTCGTCATTTTCATCATAAACCCATAATTATTAAGAAAAAATAAAGTACGTAACAATAAATCTACAGCCTAATCAACAAAGCCGCTAAAACCGATAACCGCCTATCGGCCTATTCGCATCGGCAATCAATTGAAATTAATAAACCAACACGTGCTCCCCCCTATAAACTAATAACCGCGGAACGTCAGCGGCGTTTTTATAATTAAAAAGCCAACGGCGCAAAGTCAATCGGCGCAAGCATTCTCGCCATGCTCTCTCTCGACGGGCTAATGAAAATCAAGCGCAGGCATTGCACAACATCGTATTGACGCGCGTATGTACTCGCCTGCCTTCTTGATGTGCTCCTGCAGCATCTCCTCCATCTCGTCGCTCTCGGCGATGTCGAGGGCGAGCTCGCCGTCGTTGTTAACGGCCGCCAAATTGCAGCCCTGCTCGATCAGGTACCTGGGCAAACAAGCAAATGCTGGGTTAATTCCACTGCTCTCTGTGGCCCGCCTTGATTTCGAGCCAAGCTCCAACGCGTTTGGCCACTTCTGATATACTTTTCGCGCGTTTGCGCAGCCTTGTTTTTGCTTGGCCGGCACGTACCGACGGCTGCTCTTCGGTACGAAATCTTTCGTTTATCAAAGTCCACCTCGAGTAATGTGAGTGCGTAATTATATGCAGATAGGGAGCATTTCCGAAAATTTTTTCGGCGATATGACTATTGTCGAATCACGCAGCGTTTGTCATCGCTATTCAAATTTGTTTTTCTTTCAAGCGTTATTTCTTATTTAATTTAATGTACTTGAAAGAAGTACTGGGCTCAATAAACATCGACGATTATTCGTGTGATTATTAATTTTATGGGAAATTTTAATTCCATTGAGAAATAACCATTAGCAGTATAAGCCGAAACACTTGGAAATACGTTATTACAGTATTACCCGCGTTAGTCACTTGGGAAACCCGAACCTTTTTTTATTGGCGCGTCTATCGTCTTACCCCTCTTGATCGTAATTACAATCAATAACTTTCTGCCCAGTCAATTACGCGCATTAAAATGTCGTCCCAACAACCATAACACCTTATTTTTCTGAATTTTTTTTTATTATTATTTCGCCCAGCGAGTCTTCCTCTCGTCCATTAATAAAACAAACGCAGTAAATTCGACTAGGATCTTAAACATTTTCCAATTTAGAATCCTATTAAAATTTTAACGAGTGACTTTACAGCTCGCGTTGTTACTGTCTTCGCCGTCTTGCCGTTCGCCAAACCAGAGCTTAAACGACAGTCTCGACGTAAAATCGTAAAAAGAGCACGAATAGGCCGGAAAGGACGAGCCCGTACTCTCGACCGCATAAAATCCCGACGACACGCATTGCCCTCGTGAAAATCACAACAAACAACAGAGTCGACACAATGTACGGGGGGAGAACGAGGCTCTTGCGCAATACGAGCGCGCCCGTAAACTTGCAATATCCAAGCGGGCCCCGGCGCTTTTTTAATGACCGCCGATGCACTTCCGGCCTGCGCTACACTTCCGCGAGCCTTGAGTAGGCCCCCCCTCGTTCAATGCCAGACATTTGTTATTGCACTGGAGAGACGCGCGTAATGCGAGAGAATTATTTTTTTATGCGGTTTTGAGCTACGTGGAGATATGCGGGCTCACTTGGCAATGGAGATGAAGCCACACGAGGCTGTGGCGTGCAGGGGAGTCCAGCCCTCGTTGTCGCCGCGGTTTATGTCCGCCCCCTGCTCCACCAGGAACTCCACCATGTCTAGGTCGTCGTCGATGCAGGCCTGCAAAAGCGTTTGTGTATTCGGTTAGTGTGGGTGTCTAATTCTTATTTTATTTTGTTTTATTATATGTATATCGCGATTTTATCATTTTTGAAATTCATTTGAAAGTTCAAGCTAAACGTTTACAATATTATTTATAAAACGAAAAATATCAAATTTACGGACTCGTCGGTGGGCGTCGAAGATTTTTCTTTATTGTTTCGCGGAAAACTTTAAAATAACGCAAAAACGTGAGCTAAACAAAGAAATGTTGTTTTCATAACTTTGTCAAGCCGAGTACGATACATATTTTGTTTCTTTTCTTTTGTATATCACAAGGTACCTGACGCAAGTATTCGACTTGGCCAGGGCATAAGTGATATCTTGCTTTTCGAGATCATTTAGCATTCGCTATCCGCAACAAAAGATTAGCAAATGACTCTAGTCTCGTTGTTTATTCGCATAAAATAAGTTTACGAATGAATCTACGTGAAAAAAAATCGAAACTCTAACGCAACAGAGATTATCAAATAGTTACGGAAGAAATCGCTGAAAAATCGCTGGCAATGCAATTTCGCGATTTTTTCTCTCGTTCGCGCGGCTGTAATCGGCACACGCGGCGGCGCGGCTCATAAATAACCAATCGTAAACGGCTAGATTAAGCCTACGCGGTACGTTGAGCAAAAGCAGAAGTATGATGTTTATTGTGCGCTCGGGCGATAAGAATAATCGCAAGCCACATTGTTCCTCCTTCCCTGAGGGGGAAAAGGGGGGGGGAGGAAGGAAGGGAGGAAAGTGGAGATGCGAAGAACGCGGCCGGACTTAGTCAGCGTCGAGAAAAGCGCCCGATAAAAATAGTGTTGAATTATAAATTATCAATCTTAAACTGCCCGCGATTTGCTTATGCCAAATAGACGAGTGCCTATCGAGATTTTTTAATCTATCGTTTGCTTTTTTTTCCTTGTCTTTTGATTCTGTGCTTAAATGCTGATCTTTTTCGCTGATATCCGACTATACACGCATCCTTGAGAGAAAAAAGAAAGATGTAATCTTAAGGTTGAGTAACGCGGTGTAATTGCATAGGAAGTATAACATTAACGCATTAACCGAAAGTTTTGAAAATGAAGCCTCGCGCGCCTCTGGGGCAAGTGATCAATATTTATAGGAAAACTTTGCGAGAGAGGCGGTATAGTGGCGTTAGGAAAAAGTGGGTTTATCGCTGTTGTTTTATTTTGAACTGGCGAAACTACGAAAATAAATGCGGCTCTGATGCAATTCAAAATTTAGTTCAGCCACAACAACCGCCGCCACCGCCGTCGACGCTGTGCCCACCCGGCAGAGCGTGTATATCCACCCGAGTTTTCCGACCGAACGCTTCTAAACTTGTGTCTCTCTCTTTCTTGCTTTCTTGCTTGCCGAAACGACGACGAAGATTTCTTTTTTATTTTCAAATGCCTTGACTAAACTTGTGACTAAAAACGCAGCGATTTCGTGGAAATGTAACGATTTATGCGTTCGCAGGACTTTTTTTTTTGCTCTCTCTTCTTTGATAAACGTGAAATTTTTAAAAAGAAGCCGATTGATAAGAGGCCGTGGAACTGATAGGCAATCTGCAAATGACGTGTTTCCATTGACGAATTTCGTGCGATGACCGATGCTGATAATCGCGAGCAGACTCCCTTCAACATAACGTTCCTCGACAAAAAGAAAGCTCGACCTCTTTAGTTTGAAAAGAATCGAGCAAAGCTGACCCCTATCTCTCCTTAACGCGCGAGTAAAAAAGCTCCCGATTTCCCTAGAGTAAGAGCTTTAAAAAGAACCCGTCAAGCGCAAAAATAGCGCGGCTCAATTATAAATTATCAGTCATCTCATTAAACGAGGTACGACAAGAGAGAGAGAGAGAGAGAGAGAGAGAGAGAGAGAGAGAGAGAGAGAGAGAGAGAGAGAGACGGGATAATGCGGAGGCTTGTCCAGCCAAAAAAAATAAACCGTACGTTACAGCATCGCAAGACTCCCCGGCTCTGCCGACGTGCTGCGGACGAGCGGTGACCGAGAGAGAGAGAGAGAGAAGGGAACGAGCAAGAGAAAGAGGCGGGAGGGAGACCGGTGGAACGCGCGTATATAGCCGCGCGTGCAGACGCGTGCGCGAGAGCGCTGCGCTCCCGTAGACTTGTAATAGAGGGCCTATAAATAGCGAGCCGATGCCTGATGTATTTTCAACGTCTATTTTCGCGAATTCACAAGCGCACCCGACCGACCTCCTCCGAGCCCCCCCTCCTCCTACGTCCCCCATCACCTTTTTATCCTCATCCTTATCCCCCCCCTCCTTCCCACGCATCAGCTAGCTCGTTATCATCGCGATCTCGCGTTTTTATTCAATCCTATACCCAGACCTCGGAGCAGTCTTTTCCCGACTCTCGAGAGCAGGGTTTTGCGGAGGGTATTAGGCTAAGACTATTGCTCCCTCTCTTTCTCTCGCTCGCTTGACAACGAGACGTTTCCGTTATGTTGTAATCTCCTAATGACCGGTTAAGAAAATACCCCCCCTCCCCCTCCTCCTCCTCCTCAACCCCGCGTGCATGCGTGCGAGTCTGTAATGTCTCGAGACAATGAGGAACAAGAGTAAAGACCTGTTTACAATGGCATAGGCTCGATTCTGTGAATAAGACGCGCAACGACTCTGTTTGCGCTAAACGCGGCATTGCTCATGATTTATCGCGATATGCGGCGAATTTTTTTTTTTTTTATTTGCCTTATTCTTCGGTTTTATCCTCCTTAAACTTTTTCTTTCTTTAACAGATCGATCGAGCTTGAGTTTTATTTAAAACGTTTCTTTTGTACTTGGTTGTTAGAAAAGAAAAATCGATGTGAAATTTGAAATTCATCGAGTTCTAGCTTTATTGCGAACAATCGCGAGTTTTAATTAGAATGGACTCGTATTATTACTTCGACTCGGGGGGGGGGGGGAATAAAAATAATCTCGATGAAATCTGATTAAGATATCGCGTTCTATTATTGCACGAATTTTTCCCGCGTTTTGATGGGTGTATTTTTGAATCGAATTCAACTGCGACGGGCATAAAATATCATAGCTTTGGGACTGAGCTGTAAGCCGAAACGTTGCCGTGATTTTATTTCCGGATTCTTGATTCATCGGAATCACACGACCCTCCAGACGCTTATTGTTCCCCGACACAATGCTATTTGCAGTTTTTCATTCAAATATTTCATTGATCTTATTTTCTTTTTGTTTTTACAGAAAGAATGTATGCGATACACGTGTCGAATATATATTTTTTTTTCATCGATTATAAACGTATAAATATAAATAAAATAGGAAAAAAAGAAATTTAAATATTTAAATAAGTTGTGTATTTTTAAACATTTTGAAAAACCGAAAAATCTCATTCTCAATTTTCAGTATACGCCGACTTTTTGTGTACTTGAATATTAAAAATAGAATGTTAAGTGATTTCAAAAAAACAAACAGATTCTACCGTTTAAGTTTAGACGTAAACTAGATTTAAATTCTGAAAATATATTTTCATTTTTAAATGACTTGAATCTTAGATATAAATAATATTCTGCACTAGCTACGCCTGCATATTTAACACATTTATCACGCGTGTAATATTAATATTTTTCAGCCTCAGGCTCGGACAGCCGAAACATTTTAATTTCGCATTAAAAAGCTCAGGCAAAAATATCCTTTTCAAAATTAACAGCCTCAGATCGTCAATAAATAATCCCCTTATCTCAACAAATCACGTTGTCCCTACACTCATTAACCCGCCGACAGTCAATTACCACCAAAAATGAATTAAATTACCGGGCCAACTCGAAACGCCAATGCCAAATAGTCGTCGCGTGTTCCCCTTTAGCCGAGGCGAAAAGCCCAGCGTATCCCTGTCCAGACGATCTCTCCCAAGCCCCCCTAATTCCCCCGACCCTCATCCATCCAAGCTTAAAATTTCCACTCCACCGCTCTTGAGCCGTGAAAACAGATTTTTCCGACCCACATACATCTTCGGCCTGACGCGTCCACTTTGATCCACCGGCCCCTCTCAAAAGCAACAAACGTCCAGCGTTAGCTCCCCCCCTTTCAGCTCCCTAGGCACAACCATCGTACACGCCGCTCGGCTTTACATAACGCGCCGGTCTACGCGCGAAACGCGGCCGCCTATGTGCCCTGCCAATTGGCAGGGGAGTATACGAGCGCGCCTTGACCGCCGAGCTTCAGCGCCGGCTGCTTGACGCGAATGTCAGGCAGAATCGGGAAAGACATCAGTCGTCTTTCGCTAAAGGGCGAGTGTACGGCTAGCCGAGCAAAAAAATAAAAACATAAAAAAAAACTGACTATGCTTATCGATCGATAAGGCGATGAGAGGTAGATAAATCACTCCAGAACAGCGGAGGCGCAACGATCAGTCCGCTTGCCGCCGACACTTCCGAGCTGTGGATTATTCTCGTCTCGGCGGTAAAGCGAGGGACAATGCGCGGATTCCGAAATCGACGCGGCCTTGGACACCGACACTCGCGCGGGCTGAAGATTTAAGCGCCTAGAGCGATATTTTGTTCTATCTTTGCGTTATGAATTTTCAACGTGAAATTTTTGGATTTTCTGGGCGCAGATGCGTGAACGAAGATGAAAATCCATTTTTTACTTGGAGATATTTAGATTGTTAACTGTTGCAGATGATGTCTTTAGATTCTGTTGTTTACTCTGTTGTTTGTGTTGTAAACATGTTTTTGATTAAAGATTATGTTGTAAAAATAGTGGGTGAAGTAAATGGACTGATTTGAAAATAGTCTATAATTAGAAATAGAAAGGAATGTCAGTTATGTGGGATAGCTTGATGAATAAATTTAAAAATGTTGAACCACGTGTCAGAAGCAGTCAAAATAATAAGACAAATCTTACCTGATGTAATGCCGTAAGACCATCTACATTGCCAGTATTAATATCTGCTCCTTTTTGTAGCAGCCTAATAACTTCATCCTTATCTCCAGCTGCACAAGCAGCAAGAAAGACACAATCTGCTGAAAACTTGATTTTCCTCGAGGTCTTTTGAGGGTCTGGTGGTTCCTTGTTAGTTTCTGACTGCTCCCACCTCTTGAGTTGCTCAGCCCTCTTGAACAGGGCGGAGCTGGATCTGTTTTCTAGCGACATTGTGCTCTGCTAATCTTCAGGCAAAAATTGACCAACAATAAACTTTCAGGCCAAGTCCAACCTTTATAGGATTACTTGGGATCCACTTTGAAGAATTTTCTTTCCAATGTCAATGCCTCCTAAATCTGAAAATGTACATTGTTAAATTTAGTAAAGGCTTTTAAGAATTAATTTATGATGGAAAAAACTTAATTTAATTTATTAGAATTATTTAAATTTAAAACATATATTAATAATACAAATTATAGTTTTCAAAAGCATTAATATTTTTTGACAGTTCAAAATCTTAAAAATGTTAGGATAGTACTAAAAGAAAAAAAATGTTTAAACTATGTCACAAATCTATTAAAAACTAAAATTTGTATTAAGCATGAAAGATAATTTTATGAGAGAAACTAAGTAGATGTATTAAATAAATCAAAAAGAAAGCTAAATATGATTTGGAAAATCCTAAATCTCTCAGTATGCAATCATAATTTAAAACTTTTCATTCAGACAAATTATACATACCACTATACATACAACATGCAATATATTCTTACACGTTTAAAACCTTGTTTACCATTTAGTTATTACTCTTTCAAGTTTGAAACTAAGTATTTACAATATAAATAAGTAAATAAAATCTATTTATACTAATACTTAAAAATATTCCATTTAAATCTCTATAAAATTAATAAAAATTTAAAAAATTATAAAATACAACTGATATTATTTTATGCTGAATAAAGGTCATCAATGCTCTGTAATTTAGAAGTATACCAAGAATCAAGTAATTTTGGCTCTGAGCCAACTGTTAAAAATCATAGGTTTTTTATAGTTTTTAAAGTGCTGAATTTAATTGTTTAAAATTCAAAATATATTTTGTGAGTCTCACGGGATATTTAAAGTCAATGGTAAGTTTGTAAAAATAGGACTGACACATAAAATGGTAATAAATCATTTTTGATTAATTTTGTATCTAGAATCTCTTTGCAAACAGACATTTTTCAGTGAATTCAAAATGTAGCATTTCTCTGAACCACTAGTTTGGTCAATGAGAATAACAGTAAAATTAAGAAGAATTAATTGAGTAATTAGAAAACCCCTCTGTAATTCACAATTCTATAAAAACCCAATTTTAATCCATTTTCACGAATGACAAACTTTATCAAACTTTAAACTTGTTTAAAAATAAGATCCGTCTTGTTGGAAAATATTTAGTCACTCATTATTTAGTTATTTAACCACACTTGTCTGCACCACACACATTTATAACCAGCGTTACTATCTTCAACAAACTCAGATACGTGGTTACCAATAATACCTAACCAGCAACAACTCAAAACCTTACTCATCGCACTTATTCCTTATTCTCCAAACAATCAGCCACAACTTAACCAACTATCAACATTATCACCATGAAAGCTTCTGCCTCTCTTGCATCGAGTAAGGAGCCACAGGTTCCTCTCATGCACCCACTCAGCTGTTTTCCAAAAAAAAAAAAACAGGACCCATGGCACACATCACTCGCAGCATCCTCAAGAAGCAGAAGCCCTGTCCTGGTTCTAATGGTCGGTCAGTATAGCTGGCAGTAAGTCGCATTACTATTATACCGGGGGTCAACCAACCTCAAGTCGGAGGCGGCTTTGAGGGCCGCGGGCGGGCCCGTTCGGCTGCCTCTGCTGTCGAAGCTGCTGCTCGGCCGGCTCGGCTGGCCCCATATATCAACCGGTCGCGGCAGCCCCAGCCTCGAGCCGAGGTCTGACGCTTGTTGTGCTGCGGTAGCGGCCAGACCGGCGCACCAGGTGTCGAGAGGTAGAGCCGCTCTGAGATAGAGCGCAGCTCTCAGGTCCGGGCGAGGGCCAGTATTCGGCACTGGTAGACGGCTGCAGCCGGTCCTGGGAGCGGCTCTCGGCTTTGCACTTTCTCTGTCGCTCGGGCGGCCAGCTCCTGAGAGTGCCGCCGTCGTAGCTGCTCCGACGCTCGGTGTGCCCCAGCAGCGGCCTGGTGGCGGCGCAGTCTTGGCCCCTCGCTATAAGCGCCGTCTCGCTTACGCTGCTGCTTCTGCTGGCGACCGGAGGCGGCCTCGGGAGACTGTTGCTCTCTCTCTCTCACTCTCTCTCTCGGAGCGGACGCGGTGCCGATGAGCTAAGCGCGCCCGTGTAGAGACCAGAGGCGAACGGGCTCCGGAGCTGGCAGGATTACTTGGCCGCTCGCGCGCCCAATGATACGGGGGGGAGCGGCGACGTAGAGCCGCGGGGCTGCTGCTACTGCCACTAGTGCTACTGGCTCTCTCTCTCTCTCTCGCTGTGCTGCGGGCGCTCTGCTGGATATCCACGGCCCTCTCTTTCTCGCGTTATGCGCGTTCTCTTTCTCACTTGCTCTCTTCTCGCGCGCTCTGCTCCCGTCGTGTAGCAGCAGCAGCAGGCGCTTACGCACACAGAGGCGCGCGCGCCTCAGGCTTGGCTATTCTTGGAGCCCGTGCAAGCAGCGCCCGTCGGCTTCGTCGTCGTCGTCGTCGTGGTCGCGCGCGGCCCCCGACACCGACTCCCCGCTCGCGGCGTCTCGCTTCGTTTTCACGACAAGCGCCGCCGCCGCCGCACCGCCGTTTGCCGTTTGCCGTTTGCCGTAGCACCGCCGTCGTCGGCGCAGCAGAGCATAAGGCCTATCCTCTTCGTGCGATCGCGTATCCGTGTGTGTATTCGTTACACACGCGCGCGAGAGTGTGTATCAAGCGGCCGCTCCCTCTCGCGCGCTTATATGCCTCCTCTCGCCCAGAGGCTGCTGGCCCTCTCGGCTCGTCTCCGACGGCTCGAACGAGCAGCGCAGCACTCGTGTCCTCGTCAACGAGGTTAAGACCCTTTTCCATTCCCTCCAGCTCCTTTCGCGCGTCTGCCCGACTCTCCGCTTTTTTTACCCAGCAGCAAAGTAGGCGGGAGGAGGGGGAGGGAGAGAGAGAGAGTACGAGAGCGCGCGCGTTTTCGCGATGAGTCCGAGCGAGCGTGACCGTGTGTATATAATTACGCGGCCGTGTGTGCGGGCTTTTTAATTCTATTTATCGCGTCCGCGTCGCGTAAGTTTCTCTCGGCTAGCTCCTTCCAGCACCTCCTCCTCCTTAGCAGGGCTGAATCGGCAACTGGAGCACAATGTTTGAAGTACCAGCTGATTCGGGTAGCTTTTCGACTCTCGTATAGGGCCCTTGGTATATTTTTGTTTCTACTTGTTCTCTCTCTCTCTTTTGTTTCTTTATTCTCCTGTTCTTCTTGGCGAAGCTTTTGTTTTCCGTTGTTTTTTTGAAGCAAGTCACGACGCGGTCGGCATGCGCGCGGCAGGGGTAATTTGAGATGTTGCGTCGTGCTAAAAAAGCAACGGGGAAAAAAAAAACAGTCGAATTGACAGATCGGCTGTGGCTTGGCCGGAGAAATAGATTGACCGCACATTAGCGTTTATTACTTAGGAATCGGAGCAGATCGACGTGGATTTGTACTATAGGCGTGCACTGCTCGATGATAATTTTAGGATATGTCGAGACAATGTTTTTTTTTATTTATCTGTAAAATAAAGTAGTTTTATTTTAAAATATTTTTCTAATAAACGAACTATACGCACTTATATTATCTTACGTTGTTGGATTGATCTTTTTTTAACTGGGATCGAATAACCAAATTCAAATTTGAGCGGCTAGATTTTCGATGGTCAAACGATTATTCGACTTTCGAGTTCGACAATCGACACTGAGAACAACATAACCAAACTGAACACGACGTGTTAATAAGGTGTTTTGGCTTTTCGAATCGTATTACATCAGAAATCTGATGTTTAATCCAAAAAAACTTGAGTAATTTGTAAAATAATCTTATATTCTTTTTTGAAGTGATGAAGATGATGATTAACGTAGATTAAAAGGCGTAAAAATGGTTCAATTAAGGTTATAGGTTAGGTTCTCAAGATTATTTTTTAAACTTTCAAATGTAAATATTTGCGTTTTGCTTTGACAGCTTGTGTTTTATCTGTTTTACAGATCATTTCCATTAGCTGGGATCGATAAACTTCAATTATTTCAAGTAGTACAATGCTTAATCACAAAGTAAACAATAAAAATATAAAAAAGAACGTTTTTACTTTGCAACATGTTAAACAGTAATATTTCACTCTTTTTGGTCTGATTTATTTATTTTTGATGTTGTTTTAACGACTTATTAATTATTTTCAGGGCACAATCAAAGAATCAGATTAATACTATTACTGCATTAAAAGGACTGTCAAATACAAGTCAACTAACAAATAATGATGTTCAAAAAGTCTTCTTGCTCAAAGTTCTCAATGGTAATCAACAATCAAAATATATACAGTGAGTATTTTAACATTTATTACATTAATAAATATATTTCTAAGTATTCATTATTTATTTTTAAATTGTTTAAATTTGTGTATTGCATAGGCTACCATCTACAAATTTAGCCAAACATGTAATTCAGCAGCCTATTATTGATATTAAATTGGAGCATTTTAAAGCACCAACACATGTACTAGATCATTCATATGCTATTAATAAAGGTCCTGGAGGAGATCCTTTGGTGTTTGGAAAACATACACAAAATAACAACATTCGTATTGTAGAAAATTGTAATTTGGAAACAAATACAAAATCTGCTTCTGTTCAATCTGATAAAATGAATGATCCAAATAAGTAAATATAATTTTTTTTAGATTTAAATAGAAAAATAATAATTTATGTAATATTTAAAAAAAAATATTTTTCAGCTCAAAAGCAGTTATAGCAGAATTGAGGAAACAATTAAGTGAAAAAATGATAGAGAATCAGACGCTTCAAAAAAATTTGAAACGATTGCAGAAAGAAACAAAATTTATAGCCAAGAAGAGAATTCAAGAAATACTGAAAAATACTTTTTCTGCTGCCCAAATAGATAAACTTCTTAGTCCACATAAAGTTAAAGTTAAATGGACTATTGAAGATATTATATCAGCATTAACATTGCAAAATGTAAGCTTAAAAGCTTATTGTTATTTGAGAGATAACAACTATCCTTTGCCAGGGCTATCTACAGTCCGAAAATGGACATCTCAAATAAATCTTACTGAAGGTTTAATGAAGGATGTTCTAACTATTATGAAATTTAGGTCAAAGGCTTTGTCAATTTTTCAAAAAATTGTAATTCTCAATTTTGATGATTTGTCCATTTCTAATCAAAATTGCCTTTTTTGCATTGCTTCTGGTCTGTTCTATAAATGGATGCAGCCTATCTATTTCAGTTATAATACAGTTTTATCAGTCAATATAATAAAAGAAATTATTTCTAAATTGTATGAAGTGGGATATATTGTTGTAGCCATTACTTCCAATCTTAAGATTAAATCAATTTGGAATGAATTGGATATAGGAGTCGACACTACAAAGAACTGCTATTTCAAACATCCTTGTAATGAGAAATATAAAGTTTTTACTTTTCCTGATGAATACGAACTGTATACTCTTATCAGAGAACAGTTTCTAGAATATGGATTTACTGTAAGCGATAAAAGTGTAAATAAGCAGTGTATAGAAGAAATCATAGCCATCAATAAAAAAATGGTAACAGGATTGCATTGTAAAATGATTAACGAGATTTTGGATGATTCTAAACCAGATAAGACAAAGACTCTATTGACAAAAAAGTTATTTTCAAAATCAGTTGCAAAGAAAATATTTACTTATGCAAAGGATGGCTTACTCACTTACAGTGATTGGAAAGAAACCTTTTACTTTTTTGATACCATGAGCAAGTGGATAGTATTATTTAGTAGTAAAACAAAAGAAGGTTACGGTGGAGATGACAAACCTTACGGCTTAGATTTGGAAATTCAAAATGATATTTTGGAGAACACTGTAAAATTAATGACTTCAACAAAAGTTGAATGCCCGAATGCATCTGTACCGTTTCAAGAACAAGTCATTCTCCGATGCAAATCACTCCGAGAGCTTTTAGTGTACTTGAAAGAATCTTTCAGCATAGAAGATTTTCCTATAAAGTACATTATGACAAACAGACTCGGTAGTGAATTATTAAAAAATATTGTTGCTTATCTGACTGGTTTGGATAATGCAAATAACAAAAGCCAAGATTTATCGGAAATGTCGCAGGCTAAGTTCAAGGCAAAACTGCGTAAAAGCATATTAGGCAAATGCCTAAACGACGTCTCGTCAAGTCAGATTTGGAAAATCTTGGATCCTTGTCTGATTGACTTTCACGAAAAGTCTGAATCTATTTCGTCATACAATAACATGTCGTGATCATAAGAATAAAGTTTTTTTTTCTTAACGCGATGCAATGCGCGTTAAAGAATAAAAGGAACAAAGATATTTTTTCCGTTCTATCGCTGAAGTTAAATTGAATCGTCAATAAAAATTATGTTTGAAGCTGAAAATTTCGAATGTTCATCTGTATCTTGTAAATAATGTACATAACTTAGAGAGAGCTGTGATTGAACGACTGCTACATCAAACATTATCATTTTGTACCTTACTTGACATTCAATATAAGAGTAACCAATGTAATTAAACCTAAAATTTATAAAAAAAAGAAAAAAAAAGTAAAAACACGTTTGCATCATTTACGCTTTAACAAATTCCGATCCACGATCCAATCGAATAACGATCCACAGTCATTCAACCCCCGCAATCTATATCACATCCTTATTGATATACCGATCCCTCGTTGCGATATCGGTAAACGGCAAACGGCAAATCGCATTTAAAACCAAACACAAGCGCAACAGAGCGAGAGAGCGAGACGGAAAAAAAAACGTCCAAGGGGGGGGGGGGGAGAGCTAAGGAAAGTCGCAACAGGTTTCCCGATGACCGGCGCGCAGAGACCGCCGGCAGTTTGCCGCGCGCTACCGAGCCAGTAGCACATCATCGGCAGCAGGTGTGGCGCGATGGGCAGGCTGGGCTTCGCCGGGCCGAAGCGCGAGCGCCGGGGCTCGTGCCGGGAGTGCGGCAATCCCGAGATCCTCGTGCCGGAGCTTGCCGATCTGGCCGGCCTCGAGGACGACGATGAGGCTGGTATGCTTGGCCTCGGGCCCAGACGGCCCCGCCCGAATGACACGGCTGCTAAGGTGAGAGTTTGATTTCGTCTATTATGGTGTGTTGTGTTTTGTTGTTGCTATTTTTCGGGGGAGGGGATGAAGGGTGTGGGATGATTTTGGTTTGGTTTGTTTTTTTTTAAGGGAGGATTGTTTTTATTGGTATTGCGCAACGACAGAGCGCTGCTGCGCTGCATCTTTCAGCGCGTTTTCTCGTTACGCGCGCGACGTTACACATCCTATACATATTGGTGTATATATTGGGATTCGCGGGAGAGCAATTCTCGAACGCGCGCGACGAGGAAAACTTTTTTCTTCTTTTTTTTTTTTGTTGTTGCGTGGGAGCAGTTTAAGGCGTTGTAAGGACGCAAAATTTATTGCGTTCGGTTTGCGATATGTATTCTTCAATTGCTCTTAAACTTTGTATACGACAGATCAATTTTTATTGCACCTCTAATGACTATGTTCTTTTTTATTGTTATTGTTGTCAGACTTACATGCTGTACTTCACCTCGACAATGGCCATCCTGTGCTTTTGCATATTCTTTATTGCGCCTCAGCTGATCGACTATTTGACCAGTGCCAAGGGTATGCAAATCATGAAAATAAAGAAATCAGCATAAAACAATATAAATTGACATTAAACTCCAATATTTTCTTCCCTCTCCTCTCATCAAAAACAAGCCCTCGAAATTGAAAGCAAAGCCTACGTCTCGGAAGAATCAACGCTCAAGCTATTGCCAAGCGCCTCGAGATCGGCGAGGAATCAAGAGCGCCTGGACGTCATGAGAAAATTCGACGCGCTGCAGCAGAAGTACAAGGAGCTACAGGTCCAGTACAAACAAGCCGAGGAGGCCTATCTGGAAAAGCTGCACAGCGCGATCGCGCGGGATAACGGGGACGGCTCGTTTGTCAACGGCAACGCTGAGCCGAGCAAAATTGAAATTTACAAGCTCGACGAGACGGATGGACTGGCTGGTAACGCGAGCGTTGATGAAAAACCGGGGGAAAAAGTGCTGGCATAGCGTGATTGAGAGAGCTCGTTTATTAAGCGACAAATGTTAGTTGGATGCGGATCGGGAGTCGGTTAATGCGCTGATTTAAGCTAAGAGCCGGGAGTCGTTCGTGCGAGCGAGCGAGTGCTGTTTTTAAATTTGACGTCATTACTTTTTTTATGATCTTGTTTAGCATTGCTTTGGCGACGCGCGGTACATAAACTGACTAACGATGAATGTTTGGATTTGTTAGGATGAAAATCCTGGAAAATTCGAGACTACTTTTGCGATTGGGAACTGGGTTTATAGAGCGTTGTTGATTGTACGTTGACTTATCGAGTTTGTAAGAATCAATTTTTATTCATTGTATACGCACTGTAATATGACGATGATTTTATTGGAGAACTCGAGCACACTTTATGTAGGTATAGGAAAATAGCGCGTACCCTAAAGATTACATCCAATAGTACTTTTTTTAAAAAATGAAAAGATTTTTGTTATGACGCAATATGAAGTACGCGCGTACTTATGTACATTAGAGAGTATATATATACGTACACCTTAAGTAATTAACTTAAAAGTCATTTTGTACTCGTTAAAATTATCGCGTGACGTAATTCGGTAAAGAAACGAACCTTTCTTTCTTTTTTACATCGTCATTTAAGAAGGCGCAAGCGTACGCTGCAAATTAAAACGTCGAAAGGAAAAAGGCGCGCAAGGCTAATTTTGTTGTCAAAAGAGAGCATATACGCCGGGATAAATTTCTGCGCGTGAGGTAACTTTTTATATACTGACCGAGTAATTAGCCCGGCTTTTTTTTCAACTGCTGCTCATTGCCAATGTGCATTAAATGATAATTACTTCCGAGTTGCACATACGCATCGGTACGGAGATCTTCGATTTACGAGGAATGGAGTGAACATTTTTCCGTGTATATATTTATATACAGTTTCCTACTTTATTAAACTACAACTAATCAGTTGGAAAGCTTGGAAGTAACAACAGAGTTAATAAAAAAAAAAAAGAAATTTTAAAAAAAGTCAACATCGAATTTCCTAAGACCACTGTAAACAAAGTCATCTTTCTATCACCAAGAGCCCCGCAATCCAACTAAAAAAGAAAAGAAGAAAATTAACGCTGCGCGGAAAGTCCATGAAACGACCTCGACAAGGAGTCGCGTCCCGTATATATCGAGAGCCAGTATAGACACATAGCCCGGAGCGCTGAGAGAACAGGCTCTCTCGTGTGACTCAGTGAGCCTGCGAAAATTGCACAACTTTTCATCCGAGAGCCAAGCATAATTGCGGCCGGCTCGATTTCCCCCCCTCCCTCTCCATAACACTCTTGTGCCGTCGATTTAATCGCCGAGGCCGATATATGTGTCTTGGGTTGCGATGAATACAGCGCTCTCGTTCGAGTTTGTTGATTTTTCGATCGTCGGCAAAGCTGTACGCTGCTTCTTCTGTTTTCCCTCGAACAGTTTTCTATGATTGATATATTTTTATTTCAAGATATTAGAGATACATATTATTAAAGCTGTACAGCTATTTATACCAAAATAGTTTTCATTTTTAATTATCCATTGCAGACGCGTCTACGTCTATTCTCTAAAAATAAGCTTCGTTAGCGAGCTTATTAGCATAATCATTATAATTCCATCGCGCGTGTGTGTGTGTTGTGTACAAACGTCGATAGATACTTTTATTCACGTTAGAGTAACAACAGCTGTTAATAATGACTTGTCAATTAAGTGAATCGCCCAGGGTATAATAGATTAATGAAAATAATGGTCGAAAAGTAAAGAAAAAAAACCAAACACTGTGTCTGCATTCTAAGAATGGATTTAGGCGCGTTATAAGTCAATTTGACGATTAAATTAATTCGCATTGAAATCCGAGCAATTTATTATTAAAAATAATTAACAAGCGAGTCGATAGAACTTAAAAAATCTCTTGGCAGGGAAAACCCAAAGGAAAGAAAGAATTAACGTTATTTTATCGACGATGACATTCTCGGAAATCGTCAATGGAAATGCAGTTGCCATTTCAGAAATTAGCGCACTAATGTCTGGCAGTAGACGACGAAAACAAGACAGTTTATGTTGCTTGAACTTTCAGCCGAGGGGTTATCGAGGCTCCGCGTTCGACTAACAGTTATTCTCTTTCTCTCCAGACGCATCTTATTTTCGCGTATTGAACCGATCGTTCGAAATATTTGCAATTGGGATCGTTTAAAAGTTACTCGACTTTATTTGAAAAATAAAGAAAAATTATTTGATAAGGCACACGAGAGCATTTGAATATTTCGAGCCAGCCGAGTCTATACTCGGAGAGCTCTCGTGTTTACCATGAGCCCAAG
Organism: Anagyrus pseudococci; assembly: GCA_030522585.1. Classification (NCBI taxonomy): domain Eukaryota; kingdom Metazoa; phylum Arthropoda; class Insecta; order Hymenoptera; family Encyrtidae; genus Anagyrus; species Anagyrus pseudococci. Next base: position 15,996 of record JAPYYQ010000548.1, on the reverse strand, counting down.
AGCTCCAAAGGATATATAAAACGAGACTTGTCAACAGTGCGCGCGCGCGCGCGGCTGTCCTTCGTCGAAATAACAAGCGTCCTCGCCAGCACTCGCACGTTTCGCAAATGACAAGCACACACACTGAGAAATCGATGTTTAACGAAAAAAATACGGGCGCTAACGAAAATGGAGAAAAAAAAAAGAATCTTTGCGCGGTCGACCACATAGGATTTCGGCGAGTTTGAATAAAGTCTCCACACGAAGTCTACGACCCAATTTGCCTCGGGGCGGACGATTAGTTAAGGCCGATACTTAGACGCTTCCCTCGAGAGACGCGAGCTTTGCGGCGAGAGGCTGAAAATGGCTCTGATCTCATCATATCTTTATCACATCTCTCTACGTGCGCGCTTCGGCCCAAATGTTATTCTGGCAATTACCTCGTTATGCGAATTAGCAATTCGTCAACTTGCTACCACGACTCTCAGCCGAGAAAGACAGAGAGTGAGATATATTTGAGCCACTTTGGAGACACATACGGCGAGAACGTTCTCTCTCTCTCTCTCTCTCGCAGGCTATTTTACACTTTTAAATCACACGCAAGCGCGTTTTGCGCTCTCTTAACGAATAATGCTAGGAAAATTTTGGAACGAGTTCGTTTTGGATGTCGTGTTCGTTTGAGTTTAAAAACATTTTTTTTTTTTGTTGTAACTATACTTGGAAACGGAGAAAGATGTTTTTGATCCTTTGTGACTCAAGGCTCTCCGTATGATGATTACGGTTAAGTGTTTAATGTGACGCTCTTAAAATTTTATTGGATTAGTATATATAACAGTATAGTAGTAAGAGATCCTTTTACGGTATATATACATTTTGCGCTGTTGTTATGTAAAATCAATTTGAATTTTGTAACCATCCGCGAATTTGCCATTGTTTACGCGAAGATTGTCCGGAATTTAAATACCTTATTGAGCGTAGATAGCTGTTTATCACTTGCGATTATACAGTTTTTATTTTGTTACCAATATCAAAATGTGTGCGCTTCAGAGTCGATAATGAGTTTAATAATTATGTCACTGAACTTTCGGTTATATATATTCTATATGGAATAAAAGATAAATTGTTTTAATTTCATAATAAGCTTTCGTTACTCATATCTTTGTTCACGTCTCGCTAGCCAATGGCACATCATCATCATCATAACAAACCAGTTCGGTTGAATAACTCCTTTTTCAAAACAGGATGGTGCCCGCGTGTCATTTAAAACCGCAAATATTTGACTGATGAAGAAAAAGGAAGAGCCGCTGTTTATCTAAAGCTCTTCGAAAAAACGTGACCGGCCAAGCTCCGATATCTAAACGTTTAATTTTTTTCCTCACTCCGGGTATTAAATTTTGTTAATTATACATTTTTGTTTTATGCAAAATATTGAAATAGTCGATATACTTGATTTAATTTCATTCAGATAATAATAAGCCTGATTTTCGTCAAAACAAACGCGTTTGTCACAAACATTAATCAAGAAGTCCCTTACCATCAATCATTCGTTTACAAGTAAATCTTCTAATTTAACATTTCCAGATCGCGTTGCGGTATACGAAAACAATTTTTTCCTTATGCGACAGGCATTCGTAGTTAAAATGAATTATCAAATTCTATTTGCATAATTTAGCTTCGTATACGTTGATAAAAAACAACTGTTTTTATAATCGCCATATTTTATTAACTAATCGTCGAAATAAAACAAAATGTTGTGTACGCGAAAAGAGTCCGCAGGTGCTTGAAAGAAACAGAAAAAAAAAATATTCTCGGAAACAGCCTCTGGGAGGAGAGAGAGTAAAACAGCATACACTATAGAGATGCTAAGAGGAAAAAAAAAGGAGGCGGCAGTGTGTGGTGAGTAGAGGGGGAAAACGGGAGAGGAAGATATCGAGACGAGGCGAGAAATGACGTAATTTTCAACAAACCGCCCGAGACAACCCCACTCATAGTCGAGAGCGATATAGAGCGTCAAAGAGGCTTGGGAACGAGATCTCCCGCACAGACAGTCCGACGCTCTCGCCGGAGAAGGTAAGTCGCTCGCTGGTCAGTAGCTTCGGCCGATCGGTAGTTTTAATCCGATGCGACTCTTATTAGAATTTCCTTTGGAATAATATATTGTAACATTGTGTTGGCGAATCTGCTGGAAAGTTTATTTGTATACATTAACCGGCTTATATCCATTGAATTTAAACGTTCGATTTGCTTTTCGTTGCCTATCGACAAAGGCAGGGAACGGAATGCCAAGAGTGGCTAATGAAAAATTTCGAATGCAAATCACACGCGTTAACCGTCGCCGCCGGTCGTTTCCATTTCGCTAATTTGCAAAGCAAAACTCGTCGCGTAGGAAAAATCCTTGCCGATCTCGTTTAGAAAAATCAACTTTTCCTCGTACGATTATTAAAAAAAAAAAAAAATAAACAATTTATTAAGTTTGTCTCCTAATAATTGCATTTTTTTCCTTTTCTTGCCATCGGCTCTCGTTGCAGAGACAGTCTGCTAACAATGAAGTCGCTAATTTCATTGGCATTGGCCGCGCTGCTGGCGCTCGCCTGGGCCGGCTCAGCGTTCAGCGCCGATCTCCACGAGCACAACAAGGTGGTTTGCTACTGGAATTCAACGTCCTTCGAGCGAACAGGTGATTTTTTTATGTTTCTTCTTTTTACGCCGTCTCTCTGACTCACCTTTATTTTTATCCGTATTGCTCTCGAGCGAGCGACTACGAAAAAGAGATCGAAAAACTTTATTTCGAATACAAGAAAAATCGAATAACAACAAGTCACAAACGTTCGACAGGCCCGGCTAAATTCACGATCGAGGAGGTGAAGCCTGCTCTAGCCCTGTGCACGCACCTGATCTACGGTTTCGCGGGCATCAACGGCGAAACGTCGGAGATCGTTCCGCTGAATCCGAGCCTCGATACCGGCGCCGGCTACGCCTATTACCGACTCGTTCCCCAGCTGAAACGCCAGTTCCCCGAGCTCAAGATCTACCTCAGCGTCGGTGGCAATGCCGATCCCGATGAGGAGCCCTTCAAGTATCTCACTTTGGTAAGTGTTTTTTCCTCTTTATTTATTTGAAAATGACATTTTAATAATATCATTCCGGATGATGTTTTGATCGATGGTTGATTCATTACATGGACGTTTGAATCGAGAACATTCGAGAACGTTATATGCTTCTCGAGTGTAGATAAAGCAATCTGCATAGCGCATAACAGCGGCATAATTTTTCCGAGATACATTAGGCCTTATCGCGAAAAGTCTAACACATGAGTTATTCTTTTTTTTTTTATCGGTTCATTAGAAAGAGAGTAAGCTATCTTTGATTAATAGGCTAGCTAGAGTTTATCCTTTCTAGGCTTGATCATTCATTTGTTTACTCCGCTGAAATTAAAAAAAAACTTCCATCTCCGCTTGTAACGTCGGCTCTCTCTTTCAGCTTGAAATTAAGATAATTCACAATTTCATTATCGTCCGATAACCCTTATAAAAGCAAAAGCTGCAATCTTTTTATTTTCCCCCTCTCGACACAGACCGAATTGGCGGCGACGAGGAGCAAATTCATCAACTCGGTGATCCGTCTGCTGAACGACTACGACTTCGACGGCATCGATCTCGCCTGGCAATTCCCCCAGATCAGGGTGAAGAAGGAGCGCAGCACGCTCGGCTCGATCTGGCACGGTTTTAAGAGCAAGGTCGGCTTGGGCAAGTTCAAGGACGAGAAAGCGGATGATCATCGCACGGGCTTCACCGATCTCGTGCGCGATCTCAAGGCTCAGCTCAAGCCAAAGAACAAGGACCTCACCATTGCCGTTCTGCCTCACGTTAATGCTAGCGGTAAGCCTGGCTTATTTTTTATATTTTTTTTTGGTATATGAGAACGTTAAAATTTATTAAAAATTGACATTTTTTTTTGTTCTTCAGTTTACTACGACGTGAGAACGCTCGCGCAGTACATCGACGCAGTGCACCTCTTCACCTTCGACCATTCGACTCCTCTGCGCACGCCCAAGATAGCCGATTACCCGGCCCCGATCAAAGGAGGTTACAACAGTGAAGCCGAGACCGCCGCCGAGCCGCAAGCCAAGTATACATTTACTCCTTTATTTTTTTATTCTTTCATTTTTTCCTCGTTAATTTCGATTAAGCATCGCGTCTATCGAGTATTATAGATTTAAATCGAGCTGTGCTGTTTCTTGGAGCCGAGAGCACACGCACACGATTTTACGACGTATACGCGGCACGTGATAAACACAACCGTTGCGTAACTTCGCAATTGGAAACCGTAATATCGTCGTGTTCCATTTAATCGCTCTGTTTTAAAAACCGATTATGACCCGTCTATTATTGCAACAACGAACGGAGAATATACAGCTCGAACGTTTCAAAACTTTTTTTTTACGTCTACTGTAAACAATTTATTAAAACCCAAAAAAAATTGCTTAAAGGTACTGGAAAAGCAACGGCACACCAGCCTCGAAAATCGTCGTGACCACGCCAACGTTCGCGCGCACATGGACGCTGGGCGAGGACGTCAAGGGAGCAGGTGTTCCACCTGTCGAAGACACCGCCGGACCCGGTCCCGCCGGTCCACAGACCAACATCGCCGGTCTGCTCTCCTACCCCGAGGTCTGCGCTCGTCTCACCGAGCACACGGTCGGCCGTCTACGCAGGGTCAACGACCCGAGTATGAGTTACGGCTCGTACGCGTGGCAGGGTTACGACAAGAAATCGGGAACCCCCGGCATTTGGGTTGGCTTCGTCGATCCCGAGACTGTCGGACTCATGACCAAGATGATCAAGACCGAGGGACTCGGTGGTATCGCCATCTACGACCTCTCACTCGATGACTTCCGTGGCGTCTGCAACGGAGACAAGTTCCCTATCGTTAAGGGAGCCAAGTACAAGCTGTAAACGATGATACGTTGAGCGTTTGCCACGACTTGTATTTTCTGTTTTATCAGTAATGTTGTGTCGTTGATGATCAAAATTTTATATAATTACCCCTTATTGTTCTCTCTTAGCCACTGCTGTTGGTCAATACACAGCGTCGCGATCTTATAGCTTTGATAAGCGTTGTTCTATTCTTTCTTTAGAAGTGAGCTTAGAATGCGAGTTTTTATTGTAAATAAAGAGTACAACTTCTTTTATTTCAGAAGATGATCATTTGTATAACTTGGCTTGATTTACGATTAATAATAAAATCAATTATTTTTTAATCCCATTTTAGTTCCTTTCTTTTTATTCAACGAATCGTGCATAATAAAACGTAGAAAACGATGATTTTTTTCTTGAATTGCAATGTTTATTTTATAAAATAAATGTTATGCTTAACTTAACAAAAGTTTCAACATTGTAGAAGAGCTTTTCGTCAACTTATCGTATAATTATAAACTCCGTAGATTATAATCTCATGTCGATTTAAGAATTACAAGTACAATTCAACTTTGCGTCAACAACGGAAAAATTAACGTATCCCTTCGTAAATTTGTCTGACAAACGTAAAAGAAAAACATAATGAAAACCAGCGGTATGATTGCTCTCTGGAGAGCGAACCGCACCCAAAAAACTCATAATCGTCAATATGTAATAGACATTTACGAACATACTATAAACACTTACAAACATTTACAAACATTCAAGATAAGTCTCAATATAGTATATTTTATTTCTTCATATATAATATAGCGAAAGCTCTGCGTTAACGCGTCACGAAGCGCGCCGACCCATCATCAACTGGCGTATTACAATACCTTCGGTGTGTAGGAGTTGTGTTTCATTAATTTTTTTTTTACTTTTTTTCCTCATCGCCGACAGTATACGTTTTCATCATTTTTTTTTAAAATTTTTTTTCTCATTTTTTGTTTGTTTCGTTTTCCTCCTCGTTCAACTTTTTTTCACTTACCGAAACGAAAGACAATTTGGTATATACTTAATAGAGGTGCACACGTGACGGTTTATAATCAACGAGGTACGCGGTGCATTAATTCGAGTGCGCGTTTACATTGGCCGTTTTTCTTTTCGACGCGGAGGAGGACGGCTTATCCTTTCTCGGCTCTTTTTCTCTGTTTTATTCGCGCGCGGCAGGGTTGAAGAAATTTAGAAAAAAGACACGCGCGGATAAGAGTGCGTTGCCGAGTCCGGAGGCGCTTCGCCGGCTTGGCCGGATTGGTTATATATCGGCGGGGGGGGGGGAACAATAAAACGTAATTGAACTTTTGCTGTTTTGTTGAAAAAGGATTTGAAAATCTTTTTTTTAAACTCTTCAGTCGACGATACAGCTATTATTCTATTGGAAGTGGAAAGAAAAAAAAGAAAACAATCAAAGAGAAGAGATCCTTGTTCTCTCTATTTCCCGGGGCGATTGGCGAACGAAGTGAAACGTCGAAAGTAAGATCCGAGGATGTGTGGCACAGTCGTATATATAATTCGGCAGATAGAGAAACCCAAAATAGGTAACAACGCGATAATAATCTTCTCGTTCTCTCTTTCCAACAATTTAAACTCGCTGCAGTCCCGGTTACGCGCTTAATACTCTCTCTCTCTCTCTTTCTCGAGAATGAGAGAGATTTACTCGTCTAATTTCAATGGATACCTTAATTGATAATTCAGTATAATCTACGTGACTAGTTTTTCTCATTGATCGGGTGTGTATTTATACTCAACTATAGAACCTCGCCCGCCGAGGGGCGTGTCGTTAGCGCGCGTATTTAATTTATCAGCTGTTTTTTATATTCTCTACAACTATACAGTAAAGCGAGCGTCGTTTTCGATTGTTTTTCATTTTTTTCATTTTTTTTCTCTTACTCCTTCTTATTTTAAAGAATTTTCAAAATTTGTTTTACCGCTTGTGTGTGTCCACCTGGTATTTTGTACGTACGGGAAAATGTGATGCTTTCGTTCGAGAGTAGTTATAACAGTTTTCCAAACTTCAATGCATACATAGCGCCGCTTTTGTAAAAATATTTCAGCTTGATCTTCGACTTTTTTATTCTTTTACAAATTATATCATCGCGTGATCGATCGTATAAGCTTCGTAGAAAACGGTCGTAATATTCAAGTACCCCTATAGGCTTTTATTTTGTTATATAGTTTGTTGCCCTTCAAAATAAAAATGTTTGTTTTGCCATCTTCACGGTAGTTGAGCTGTTACAATAGTTTTTATATATCTCTTTATAATCGTATTTTAAGTATAACAAGTTCCGTGTAAAATAGAACTTAGCAATTGTTTGTTTCTTTTTCTTATGAAAACCGTAAAAAGTCGGCAGTTTTCTCGTAGTACTTAAATATCTTTTATATATTTATTTTATTTTATATATTTTTTTTTCAAATCTCTTTTTATTACCAAATATCACTTCGTTTACGCTTATAATCTATATAGATCTCTTAAACTTTAAAGATTAGCGAAATCATCATTGAGAGATGTATATAGGAAAAAGAAAAACCAATATTCTCTCCCTCCCTCTGCGGATACAATACCCGAAATACATATTTACACAATTATGGAAACCTGACAGCCCCAAAATATACATGCTTCATATCATATGTTCATTCGCGATTCATTTAGCAAATTCTCGTAATGGAAATATTCGTTAAAAGTTAGCAACCGATTGTCTGTCTTTCATTTACCTTTTGTATATCATCTCTTCTCTCGTGTCTCAGATTGTTTTTGCGTGTATCAATTAAAATAACCCGACCGTAACGTTCTATTCATCATCTCTACGAGTTTGAAAAATTTTCCCATATTCCTGATATAGTCATTCGGTTTTCCCTCATCAAAGCGACACACTTGTGAAAATATATTTGAGAAAAAAAAACAGAACCATCTTGTTTTCCATTTGAAAAAAGTGTCAAAGCTTGAAAAACCGTAGTTGAGTCGCACACGTGTATAATAGAGTGCCCGGACGTGTTCTAACGATTTCATATATGGAAGTTTATCGAAAAATTCTTTAAACGCCAGCGAACGACGCTCGCGATATAATGGCCGCATGTCCGTTAATCGCAATGGGCCTTATTATAATTACCAGGGGATGTACAGGGAGGCTCGATGATTAGGCGATCGTATAAGGCGCGCGTCGCTTATAGCGCCGGCCTGCTCGACGATCATTTTAGGGTTCTAAATTTTCGGAGTAATACCCGTTATACCGCGCTCGGAGATTATTATTCTATCCTACAGTTGCACGCAAATCTAAATTCCTTACTTTGCTATGTATGCCTGCAAAAAAAAAATGGATACCTTGGGCTATGGGTTCGGCTAGTCCGCATTGTTTATTTTTCTGCTCGCTGGGCTACGGGTGCCGGTAACATTCAATGCTTCATTATGCCGGGCTTTCTTTCGATCGATTTCGATGGCAGCCGCGTTATTATACAATTTAGAGGATCCGATTGCAGCCGAATCACCGTAATTTCTCGTCAATTTAGCTTTACATGGCAAATTTCGGCTCGAGAGAGAGGAACGTAAATTTAACGCGCTTTATAAAGTTGTCCGCTCGCGTTAAATTCAAATCCGGCGCTTTCGAGTCGCTGAGCTTTAGACGCGCCGATTGCTTTTGGTAAATGAAATGTATACGCTTCGATTGATCGCGATAGCCCATATAAGTTGTACGAATTAGCAGGGCAAATTTAGACGTAGATTTTAATGTAATTCTCGTTAAAAAAAAAGTGAGCTTATACTTTTTAAGAAACGAAGATTGCATCGAATGCCACGCGACCTCAAAGATTGCCGAGATAGAATTTCCTTTTTCCATGCTTGTTTATCATCAATACACACGGCTTTTCCGATCATTCATTAATATATATGTCGTATAACATTTTAAAAACGATGTAGTACTTTATCAATTCTTTTTTATCTCTTTTGTCTCTATTGTAACTATACTATTTAACAATAATCATGTTAAAAATATTTGTTACATCTAAATATTCCTTTTCTTTTTTTTTGTTGTCGTTTTAGTACTGAAAAGCTAGAAAAATAATTTAAAATTTCACTACATTGATGTCAATCGTTAACTAATTTATATAGCTTCATTTATATACTTTGATAAATTTATAACACTAGTATATCATCTATTAGGCATTGTGAAGTTTTTAATTTAAGTTATCCGTAGAATATTTACTTACAATAAGTACATTTTCTCCTTTAAATTATCGATTTACCGCCTACGACAAGCAAAAAGCACCCTTTTTTCGTAACCCGCATTTGTTTCTCTTTGTTCTTCCTTTTCCTCGGTATAGGTAAAAGTTATACTTCTGTATTTTTATGTATATACATTTAACGTTATTTAATCCTCTGTTAGTTTTTTTTTGGTTTCGTAATTATCATACAGTTAACAAGTTGAAAGTAATAATAACCGACTTATCAGACACGAGAATAATTTGTTCTCTAAACGAATATACGGAAGAAACGAAAACATTCAATCCAAAAACGCGTGCGTTAAAAATCTAATCTCCCCTTCGTTAATACCTAAGAGCACCTAAATCCTAAGCGACAGGAGCCAAGGCCTGAGCCCCAAGATTCGCATCGAAAGAGGAAATTCCGGCTCGGTCAAGCTCTACATAACGACGCATCGGGCGACCCCGTAGCCGCTGTCTTGGTCCACGTTGTTGATGCTGAGCACTTTGAGAAGCCGCTCGGTGTCCTTGGGGGCGGCCTGCTGCCTCGCCGCCCTTATGCCGCCGGCCTCCAGCATCGACTTCATCGTCTTCTCGCGCATCGTCGCGATCATCATGAGATGCCGTCGCCGGCGCTTCCTCCGCCGGCACTTGGGCAGCGACAGCTCGAAGAACTCGCCGAGCCGCAGGCGGATCGGCCAGGTCGTCACCTCCTCGTCCACCCTGATCTCCACGAGATCGTCGATCACCTGGTCCAGCTGCTGTTGATCCTCGAATTTCTTGCGGTTCTTCTCGTTTCTCGCCTTGTCCTCGTCGACCTGTTCGACGTTAAATGTTTTGCCGATCAAACGAAATCGACCCTGAACGGCTGTTACTACTGAAACACTCAGCCAACCCACATTTATCTCCAATCCCTCTTTTCATTTCCAACTCACCTGCTCATCCGTACAGTTATCCCTGCTCTGCTGCATCTGCTGCTGCAGCTGTTGATTCTGGACATTCTGCTCTTCGTTCCAGTCGGCCACCAGCGGCCCCGAGTCCTGGGCGGACGAGTCGTGCACTCGCACCGGCCGTGCCAGTGACGATCGTTTGCGCGCCGGCGTGATCGGCTTCTTCGGCTGCTGCTTATCCGGCTGGGCCTGCTGGCTCCTCGTCTCGTTACAGCCACCTGGGCTCGGAGTCTTGAACAGCCACTTGCGTATCGAGGGATCCTTGACGCTGGCCAGGTAGTTCTCGAGCCTCCTACCGCCGGAGTCGGGCTTGGCTGCCGCCGCAGCCGCCGCAGCTTGCAGATTGTTGATCTTCTGCACCCTGTTCTTGTTCTGGCCGGCGCTCGCGCGCGCGCTGTTCTTCTGGTTCTTGCTCTGGTTGTTGCGGTTGTTCTGGTTGTTGTTCGCGTTGTTGTTCTTGCTGGAGCTGAGGTTGCTGTTGTTCCTACTGGCGGTTCGGCTCCGTCCGCCGCTGCTCGTTCGGCCGGTCTGCTTCTGGTTCACGTTTTTTCCGCTGCTGCTGTTTTTGTTGCTGTTGTTGGGATTGTTGATGTACTTGGGGGGTAGGTTGTTGGGCTTGGCCTTGATGAGGAGATCGTGCCGGCACTGCTCGGCGCTGCACTGCAGGCAGTCGTAGTACTTCTCCGAGGCGCTCTTCGGCCCGGGGCCGCAATTGCGCCCGCGGCCTCGGACCGACGCCGGGGCCTGGGAAGGCTGCCGTCACACCTCCTGCAGGTACTTTAGTGGGCAGAGAACCTCCTTGAAACGCACCTCGCCGTCCTTCGCGGCCTGGCCGCTCGACATCACGTCCGCCGCGCAGCGGACCATCGCAACCCCGTCAACTTCCTCGCCCACCTGCACTACGATCTAGAACGATTCGCCGGGTTTAGCAATGTCGTTGGATTTGACAGATTTTTTTAATGAAACATCGATCATTACTTTGAATTTTATACGATACTATGTAAAGTGCATATTTTTTCCGATAACGTGGATATTGAATATTTTAATATTCAACGGCGCGCTTTTAATTTATATTCTCGTCAAATCAAATTTTTATAACGACTCGTTAAAAAAATAAATTAAAAATAATTATTCGCAATACGTCGAAACTATAAAGCGACGTTTATCGATCTTCCACCTTAATAGCATCAAATGAAATATGCTCGAGTAAAAAGAAAAAAAATATCAAATTCTCTCTCACCTGATCACGTAAAAGCGTCGTTTGGTCGGCCAACTGTAAATTTCTATTCACTTGTAGCGTCTTTTGACCAGACTCGACCCGCATAACGTAAGTGCTCGGGAAAAAGCCTGCTCGGCCGCCCAAACATTTTCCCTTCCACCAATCTTTGTCGGATTTATCGATTACGGTCACCTTGTAGCCCGCTCTGAAAACACGAGCGTGTTATATCCGCCGAGAGTCGAAAGTAAATATTTATAAACAAACGAAGTAAGAGCAAAAAAAAACACCAACAACATTTCACACCCATAGAATATTGGAATTTATATCTAATAAACTTACGTAAAAAAAGAGAGAAAAAAATGAAAAATAAAGATCCTACGTTGATCGCAAGTTATTTTCATAAACATAGCTTTCGATGAGCGTACGAAACATTAAGAATATATATTTCAATTTATGAGGGTCGAGATGAGGGAGGGGGGAGTGAGAAGGTTGAATATGAGCAGTAGAGTAATGTAATATAAAAGAGTTCATTCAAGATTCACCGTCATTCGCTCTCTCGTGTGAATTTTATCAAACTCTTACGTTGCTATTTTCAAGCGTATATTTATAAAAGGTTGTTAACCCGAGATGACGTACTTTTATCGAATAATTAACACATTCTCTTCTCCCGAAAAATAAAAAAAAAAGAAGCAAGAATTAAACAATAAATAATACTGTACTTACTTGAGATCGAGCTCGTCGCGATGCCGCGAGTCGAAGTTGTAGAGGACGACGTAGAGGTTGTTGGGCGGGAGTACCCGCTTACCCGGCGGATTCAGATGATTCTGGTTGTTCATGTGGGGCGATGGACAGGGCGAGGTGCTGGCCGACGAGTACGACTTCTCGTTGTCGTCCGGCAGCTCGACGCTCGACATCCTTATGGCGCCGCGCAGGTGCTGCTTGTGGATGCCGTACATGCTCTGGCCTGGACTGCACGGAGCAGCTGGGAAAATCGAGAGCGAAGAGAGGTAAGATAGGATGTTTGTGATTTTCTTCTTCTGTGAGACGTGATTAATCGATCGTCGTCACTCGAGAAGCCTGTGTAACCAATAATTAAGACGCGTAATCTCGTTTTTCTTTCGTTTGATAAAGCTTAACGAACGCGCCGCCGAGCAAACGTTCGCTTCGTTAGCAGACGGCCTGCATTGCGTAATTTAATTGCCTCGAGATAGCGTCCGTTTGTTGCAACGAGAGAGAGAGAAAGATCCTCCCGATTCGACAACCGTCACCGATTGTACGCCGGATAAGTGGTCTTACCCAACACGGACTCTTACTACTCGTTCCGAGTCTGTTACTACTGGAAGACAGTCAGACACGATCGATATTGCTTTGCTATTTCGATAGCGTAAAGAATTATAACGTTAACGTCTATTTAAAATCAACTAGGAACTCGACATAGTGAAAAGTCCAATGCATTAACGCGAGAACAAGGCCAAAACGAAATTGCAAAATCTGCGCGGCTAATGGTAAAAAAAAGTAGGCTAGGGGTGAATTAAAGTATTCATCTACTCACAAAGCCGATTGATGCTGCCGCTGTCGGAGCGCCTGGGCGGCGTTGACTCGCGCGGCCCCGAGTTGTGGTAGTCCCGGGGTCGATGGCGCACGTGTGCCGAGCCCTCCGGCGAGTCGAGACTGAGACTCTTCATGCGTAGATTCAGCCGCTCTCGGCGACGCTGCGGACTGTGCGGTGCTTCAAGTGCCCGCGGGGAACATAGGGGAAATTATAAGTTAGCTATGGGGTGAAGCTTTTCGATTATTGAGCTTGGCAATTTTGGAGGTTTTCAAAGTGCTGCGAAGCCAATATTTTTTATTTTTTTTCTTTTTCGTTGTTTGTTCATCAAAGATTTGGTTGATAAGTTTTTGATTGATTTTTCTTTTTTTTTTTGGTTTGTTATTGTTAGATCGAGAAATAAAGCTTTTCGATTGAACTGCGCTATTAAATGCACTGCTCGTGCTGTCCGGCATGCAATTCATCTCATGCGAGAAAAATTATGTAAGTTTTACTTTAAGCTTGAGTTTAATTACTCCTTGCATGTTTTTACAGTCGAGTGAAGTGTTATTTTACAAAACATCCATCAGAGAGATAGAAATATAAAATTTTTATTTTCAGATAAAGATATTTGAAAATTTACAAAGTGACAAAAAAAAAGTGAGTGAGAATGTTAAAAACGAAACAATACTCGAACTAGGCAGGCAAATGAATTATATTTGATAAAATAAAAAAAATATAACGAAATTCAAAAATGCAGTTCATTCACGTGTTATAAAGATAAAAAGAAGAGAAAAAGAGAGCTCTTCTTCTCCACAAAGACCAAACAATAGCGAACAAACAAAAGACATGGCTTTTTCTCGTTTAGGCGGAGGTAAAAATGAAAAGAGAAAGCTGAGCTTGTAACTTGCCGTCATCGTTATATGCGTATAAAACCGTATATGCGACGTTTACGCATCGCAGTACATCTAAGCACATCCAGAAGCAAAGACAGAGAGAAACACAGAAAAACAGGAGGCTTGAGGAAGGAGGACTTGGGAGGATAAGGGGGGGGGCAGGAGGTTTTTGAAGAAGAAAAAGAAGGGAATAATAAAGGCCTTAGCGCCAAGTACAAGCCACATACGTTAAAGTCGCCCTTTTGCCCGCGAGTGTTGGGGATTCAGTGCACGCTGAGCTGCTCTTTACCCCCCACCCCTTCAGAGTCAGCTGGACTCGGAGGACGTGACTTCCTTTTAAGCCACCGGCCCTGTATATGCCTTGGCTTCGCTTAACTTTTAGCTCTCCCTTTGAACTCGGCTGCTTATAGGTGGCTAGACTGCTACCCTCCCTCCCTTTTCTATACTTTTTTCCGACTTTTCTTTTCGCATTCAAATGACGGCAGGTTGAAAATTGTATTGTCGGACGCTCGGACGAGGGCTCTTGACTGTTAAGGGGCTCGGAAATTGGTAAGAGTCGAAAGTGTTTTTCGTCGCGTATAGTTCGCCTCTTCGAATAACAGTAATTTAAGGTCCATACGTATTATTTATTTTTGAAAAAAAAAAAGGAAAAACATCTCCGCAATCCTCAAAAGAGCCGAGAGAGAGAAAAAGAAGGGCTATATACGGGGATTCAGCGGGAGGACGATTTCCTTCTTTTTTTTTTTGTTTACGTACACACATAAAGAGAGAGAGAGAGAGAGAGCAGAAGGCTCTCTCGAAGAGCCGGAAATATCTTGCGCGGAGCGCATGAAATATGTATGCGCCCGGGGAAGCGCACACAGAGAGAGAGAACCTGTGTGCACTCAACAGAGTCCGCGTCCCTAAAGGGACATTTTCACCGTGCGGCTTTGAGAGACACACGCGCGCGTTTATATATTTCTGCATCCGTTGGATTCCCGAGGCTTAAAGCCCATAAGAGCAACGTATACGCGCGAGTGTTACGCCGAGTGGCTCGCGTTACCTATGCATGAACATAGATATCTATTTACTCGGCTTTCTCTCTTTCGCTGTTTGTAACCCAACCCCCCCTCGCTATGGCTGGGCATTTTGTTTACGTATGCATGAAAATGGCTGAAAGTTTAACAAAAGCCCCGGCGTCCGTTACATTTTTCATTTCGCACCCCCAGCCCGGCCGCGGCGAAATTTTCCACGATTTAAAACGCTGCCTTTGAAACATTTATTTCATTCTCAACCATCCACCCCCCTTTTATATGTGTACTTACTGCGTTTTCTCTTCTTACCCGGGATATGAAGCTCGTATAGGTTTTTTGTTGTTGTAAATGATACTCGAGACGCGCGGGTGATAGAGCTCGGCGTGTTTATAAATATAAATTTAAATTCGAGATAATAGATAGACCCAGTCGGGCCTCTCGTGCGCTCTTGTTTTTTTGCTCATTTTTTTAAATAAAACTCGATACAAGTACTCCGCCCCTTTCCCTGGTAAACAGCCGCATAAAAAAAGAAATGTATATAGAAAAGTAGAAAATCCGCAGACGAAAAAGAAATAAATAAAAATCAGACGAGTGACATCCAATCTCTTACGGGCGCTTAAAGTAGCCGCCTGTGGAGGCGACTCACGTATACAGAGAGAGAGAGAGAGAGAGAGAGAGAGAGAGAGAGAGAGAGAGAGAGAGAGAATACGCGCGTATCAGCAGGCAAGCAGACTTCTCCTTCTCGGAGTAAGCGCGTGCCGAGCATTACGCGGCTCATAAGTCACTCTCTTAGTGGTCTAGAGGAAGGGGGGGGGAGGGCTCTCTATTCCACGTTCTATAGGGTGGAGAAGGCGCGGCTACGTTGCAGGGACCTGGCGTCGTTCGACGATCGGCTAATACCACTCTGGGGATGCTAAGCGATCCTCTCTCTCTCTCTCTCTCTCTCTCTCTCTTGTGTGCTTGTTTGCGTTCACCGGTCGACGATAATCCGGTGAGGGAGAGTCGGAGAGTCAAACACCGAGCCTGTTTTTCATGGGGCGCACGTATGGTGTTACGAGGACTGAGGGGACTTGCCTTTCTTTCCCGACCCGGTGTGTGTGTGCGTGTGATGGATGGCGCGAGGAGAGAATTTTCGGCTTCTTTTTTTTTTGTCTTTTTTTGGTTACTAGAGACATGTGGCCCGCTTCGCGGGCACTAACAACCCTGATAGATGTATTTTAAGAAATTATCATTAGTTTCGACAGTTAAAATGGTTATGTACT